>PVHY01018350.1:0-29327 GCA_004024945.1 Uropsilus gracilis
TTTTTTTTTTTTTTTTTTTTTTTTTTTTTTTTTTTTTTTTTTTTTTTTTTTAGACTAGGTCTCACTATTTTTGTCTGTGGAACTGCAGGCTCATGTTGCCCCAGCAATCCCCAGGTTCAGCTTCCCAGGTAGCTGGGATTACAAGCACATGCCACCACATCCAGCTGTTTTTTTTTTGGGACTAGGTCTGACTACATGCCCCCGGCAGGACTTGAACTGTGGTCCCTGGCAGCGGCTGCTGTTTCCTAGGCTGCCACCTAAAGACATGTGCTACTATGCCTGGCCTCCTTATGTCTTCTTCTGTCTCTTTTAGCAGTGTTTAAAGTTTTCCTTGTATAGTTCTTTTTTGTGTTTTGTTAGGTTTATTCCCAGGTATTTATTTTTTTGATGCAATGGTAAATGTGATGGTTTTTCTGATTTCTTCTTCTTCTATTTGACTTTTTGTGTATAGGAAAGTTACCAACTTCTGTGTTGATGTTATATCTATATAAGTTATATCTATATAAGTTATATACTACCTTACTGAACTGGTTTATTATTTCAAGTAGTTTTTCTGTGGATTTTTTTGTGGTTATCTATATAGAAAATCATGTCATCTGCATATAATGATAGCTCCAGTTCCTCTTTTCCTATGTGTATTCTTTTTATGTCTTTCTCTTGTCTTATTGTCCTAGCTAAAACTCTTTTTAAAAGTTGAAAAAGAGGGAAATGTGGAACGTGGAAGCAGGTAGAAAGACGTCGCTTCAGGTAAGAAAAACAACTCCTATCTCTCTAGCCCCCTCTGGCACACTAGAGGTTGGTCAATAACCAGTCTCTCTAGTGGCCAAGCATGGTGGCACATACCTGTAAGACTAGGAAGCCATGGCCGGGGCCAGGGATTGTGGTTCTAGTCCTGCGGGGGACACATAGGTAGACCTAGTTCCAAAGAAATATAGCTGGGTGTGGTGGCACATGCCTGTAATCCCAGCTACCTGGGAAGCTGAGGCTGGGGATTGCTTGAGTTTGTGGTACCCTGGGCAATGTGAGCTTGCAGTTCCACAGGCAAAAAAAGCGAGACCTAGTCTCAAAAAACAAACAAACAAACAAACAAACAAAAACATTCTCTCACCTCTAACCCAGCTTCCTAACCTCTTTGGTATGTCCCAAGAGACATATGCCCTATTAGTAATGTCTATTGTCCCCAAACGTAAATTCTCCTGTATGGTGCATCCTTGCATTCTCCCTGTTGCAAGTCACATATGCTTCGCTACTTCCTCAGTACATCATTGTAACATTTCCCTGTTGGGGTATATAAGGGATTCACAACTTCATTAAAGTTGGACCTGGACATGCTTCCCAGGATCCCTGTTCTGTGGGCTAGCCTCACAGATCGTTATCAATCTCTTCCGTACCACAGACTCAAGCAATCCCCAGCCTCAGCTTCCCAGGTAGCTGGGATTACAGGTTCACGCCACCACATCCAGCTATTTTTGGGGGACTAGGTCTCACTATACGCCCCCCGCAGGACTCAAACCGCGATCTCTGGCCCTGGCCGTGGCTCTGTAGGCTGCCACCTACAGGCATGTGCCACCATGCCCGGCCCCCAAAAATATGTGTTTAACTAAATGGAACTACCATGTACTACATGGGAGATTGTTAGAAAGTTTAGCTTCTGACTCCATCGCAGATCTAATCTATTGTTACCTAAGCTTTATAAACATCACTTTTAAGCTACTCTAAACTCCTGGAACTCTGATTTCTAGAAGAAACTATTACAGTCCATTCTGTGAAAGCTGATTTTACATAAAGATCCTGTGGAAAAATGTGAAATGATTTGCAATTTTAATAATAGTTTGAATTAAACATTGAAACCTTGTCCAAAATAATGGTTCCCGGAGGAGGAGCTAGTTCTTATTGGGTCACCTTCTTTTCTTTGAAATGCATCCTGATCCTTTCTCCTGATTTTTAGGGGGTTCCTTTCTGCATACAGAGAAGACTCCTTACCTGGGAGAAGCTTGAGCAGAGCCAATCAGTGCCCAGGATGCATCACATAGGTGTAAGACAAAGGATGTAGAAATCCAGAGACTGTCTGGCATTCAGGGACGTTCAGAGTAAAACTGTTTCATACCTATATTAGAATCTTTGTCATCTTTCACTACCGCTTCTGAGTCTCTAGGCTATTTATTTATTTATTCATTCATTCATTTGTTTATTTATTTATTTAGATTGCCCAGGGAATCACAGGCTCACAGGCTACCATGGACTCAAGCAATCCCCAGCCTCAGCTTCCCAGGTAGCTGGAATTACAGGTACATGCCACCACTCTCAGCTATTCTTTTTGGAACTAGATCTCCCTACATTGCCCTGAGCAGGACTTGAACTGCGATCTCCTCCACAACTTTCTAGGCTGACGTTTACAGGCATGTGCCACCATGCCCAGCCTTCTAGGCTTTTTATAATAATTCCATAATATTGTAGTAAAGACTTTTTTCTTAATAGTTTGGTGGAAAAGATTTTTGGTGCTTTGGTAGTGAAGATGACGTTCAAGTATGCACTTACACAGGTGTGTATAAGTGCATATAGAAGTGTGAATCTATACCTCTGATATATATATATATATATATATATATACATTTAGTGTTGTAAATTAACATTACCTCAGGAAACATAGTTTAAGAAAAAGACATCAAATGATATTAAGGGATTTGGCCATATAATCCTAGTTAAAGAGCTAGGATATATATCTATGTCTTCTAGTTTACAGTCCCACTTACATTTTTTCTTCTTTAAATATTGTCACATTGAACTTTCTAGTATCAAATTTATTTTACTTTTCTCACATTTTATTAGCTTGCTTAACATTTACATAACTGTATAATTTTGGCAGTGCAACTTCCCATCTCTATATGTACAATGTTTCATTCACCTTTCATCTAGCTCCAGTGCCAATGCCCTATCACTTTCATTTCCCTCCAATCTCCTCTTCCAATCTCAAATCCCCTGTGGTAACCAATATATTTTTCAATCTATGAATTTTGATGTTTTATCAGTTTGGGTTTTTGTTTGTTTGGTTTTTTTTTTTGTTGTTGTTGTTATTTATATCCCAAAAAGCTGTGAAACCATGCACTATCTTTCAGTTGCAATCTATTTCACTTAGCATAATTACCTCAACATTCATTCATTAGTCAGAGAATGCACTACTTCATCTTCTTACTAGCTGAAAATTATATACCCAACCATTTCTTTATTCAGTCATCTGTTGATGGGCATTTAGATTGGTTTCATGACTAGATTATTGATTATATCTATTATAATTATTTTTATTTATACTATTATAATTATAATCTAGTCAAGATTACATGGCACGATTATAAACATGACATGATTATAGAAATAATCATGGTAGATTATTTCATACTATTATGAAAATAGGAGTTCATTAATTTTTTTGTATTAGTGTTCTCCTATACTTAGCAGTAGTATTGCTGGGTCATATGACATTTCCATTTTTATTTTTTTGAGAAATCTCCATACCATTTAGAAGCCACAGCAAATTACATTGCCAACAGCGGGTATTTGCTGTTTCCAATCTTTATAATACAGGTCACTTTCACAATGGTTAGGTGATATCTCATTGTGATTTTATGTTAAGTAATGGTAAACATTTTCTCGTGAATTTGTAAGCCATGTTTATAGGTTTTCTTTGGGGAAGTGACTGTTTAGGTCTTTTGCTTATTTCTTTGAATGTGTGTATATGTGGGGGGGTGGCAAAGTTCTTTATATATCTTGAAAATTAGCCTCTTGATGAATATATGATACAAAAATAATTTCTCTTGGTCTGTAGATTGTCTTTTGTTTCCTCCACTCTACAAATACTTTTGAGTTTAATTTAGTTCCATTTGTTTATTTTTGCTTTTGTTTCCCTTGCCATTCTAGTAGATCACTTAATACATCTCTTTGGATGATGTCCAGTAGTATTGTCTATGTTTTTGTTTATGTTTTTTATGGTTTCAGGTCTTATGTCTAAGTCTTTAATCCAGCTTGAATTAATTTTTTGCAAGTAGATAAGTAATGACTTTTTCCTTTGTTTATGACTATCAAGTCTTTCACCATCACATGTAAAAGAGACTTTCCTTGTATGGTCATGTGTGTCATATTTGTGTGGATTTACTTCTGGGTTTCATTGGCTATGCATATGCTTTCTTTTTTTCTAATATCATATTTCTTAGATTGCTATCACTGTGTAGTGTAGTTTGAAGTCTGGGACTATCAGATTCACATTTTTTTTCTTATTTTCACTGAGGATGGTTATTTGGGGTCTTCTGTGACTCCATACAAGTTTTTCTATTTCTTTGAAAAATGTCATTGAGATTTTGATAGTTATTATGTTGAACCTGAAAATTGCTTTAGGTCGTTTATTATGGTTGTTTAAACAATATTTATTCTTCTATTCCATAAACATGCATTATCCTTAAATTTTTATTATTCCCTTTGACATAACTTACAATTTTCATTCCATCTTCTCCCAGATATTTATCAACTTTACTTCCAGATATTTCATACTTTGCATACTTTGTGGTGCAATTATAAATGGGGTTGCTTTCTCAACTTTTCTTCTAATTCATTGATTGCATATATAAAGACAACAGATTTTTTTTGTGTGTGTATTGATTTTTTATCTTGTCATTTCATTGTGTTCATTTATTATTCAGAGAAGTTTTGGTCTTCGGAAATTTTTAGGTATATTATTATCATGTAACCTGCATTTAAAGAAAGTTTCATTTCTTCTTTTTCCAATTTTGATTTCTTTTTGGGGGGTATCTTTTTCTCACTTAGTTGTTCTGGTTAGGATCCCCAAAACTATATATTATATAGTAATGGTAAAAGTAGACATTCTTGTCTTGTTCTTAATCTTAGAGAGAAATTTCAATTTTTCACCATTGAAAAGGATGTTGGATATGGGTTTGTCATATATGTCCTTTATTATAGTCACCCTATTTCTATTTTATTGAAGGTTTTTCTAATAAAAGAGTATAATAGATGTTGAATTTTGTAAAACGTCTACTGAAATGATGCGATTTTTATCTTTCTTTTAGTTGATATGGTGAATGATACTGACTTGTACATACTTGACCATATTATAGTCCTAGAATGAGCCCTAGAATGGGTTATGATGGATTTTCTTAATATATTCCTGAAATTGATTTGCTAAGATTTTGCGAAGTTTTTTTTTTCCTATGTACTCACTATTTTTAATCTATAGTTTTTCTTCTTTGTGTGCTATTCTTGTTTGGTATTATACTAACTTAACTTAAAATGAAGTAAAACTAGTACAAGCTTACAAAAATAATTTTGGTTGATTACTTGATTGAAATAATATAAACAGGCTTTAGTGAAGAAAGGCTCTAGCAGGATTTTGAGATACGAGGAGGATTTATTTGGAAAGAGAAAGTAGATGTCCAAGAAAAGATATAAAAACTCAGAAAAACAAAAATAGTTTGAAGAATAATGATTAGACCAGTGTTCAAAGGCCATTTAGAATCTGAATGGTTTTAATTCAACATTGGAATTAGGCCTCTGAACTTCTCCCATGTGAAGTGTTTAGGGCAGAGTGTCTACAGTGATTCTGTCGCCTATTTTCTTGCAAAAATTCACTGTGTAGAGATGTAAAACCAATAGGATTTAAAAATTGGAGCTTCTATGCCAGGTTTGTTTACTTTTTAGTTCACATTTACTTTTTAAGAACAGTGCACTAATTAGGATAGTTGGGGGGTAATTTCTCTCACTTCAGAACAGTGCTATAAAAAAATACTAAACTTCAGAAAGTGGTCGATAATTAAGATCAATGAGAAGTGCAAGCAGAAACCCTGGGAGAAAACCAGGGGAGACTAGAAAGGTGATCATCAGAGGTACAGAGATGTTGAAGATCTAGACTAGTTAAAACTTAGAAAAAGCAGTATCTGACAGGTTATTAAAAGTAAAGAGAGTCCCAATCTGAATTAGATCTTCTGGTTCTGAAAACCGCGACATAGCCCACCAGCCTCAGCCAGCCTCAGGCCTCAGCGAGGTGAAAAGCTAGCGGCCCCGTGGCGGTGAGAGCCGGGCCCTGGCTGAGGGGGCACAGGCTGGTGGCGAATCAAATGGCACCATAGGGAAAACTCAGCAGCTCTCAGAGGCGCTGCCCACTCTCGGTGCTCAAGGTGTTCTAGCTGCTGCTCAGAGCTATCACAAGGCACAAAGAGTTTACTCTGGCAACTGAAGAGGGAGTTTGGCAATTCAGGTTACGAAGTGCGTCAGTCAGGCAGCCGCTCAGGGGAAGCTTCCAGGTCTGATGTGAAGGGCACACTCCTCCGGGTTAGCAGCAGCGATGCTGCGGGCTACTTCAGGATCTGGAAAATTCTTAAGTTCAAGAGGAAGCCTGCATGCCAGAGGCCCAAGGAGGGCGCCCGTTCTCTGAGGAGGGCCGTTGTGGGGTCGCGGCATTAACCGGGGGGCCGAGGTGCAGTGCCCGGTGCAGGGCCGCCAAGAAGGCCCGGGAAGTGGGGAGACACAGGAAGGTGGACACCAGAGTAAGGTGAATAAGGCCAAAGAACCTGGGTGCTCCAGAGCCAAGATGGAAGCGAGGTCCAAAATGGAAGAGGGGAGAGGACGAACCACAAGGGAGAACATCAGGCTCAGGAGCCCTGGGCCGGTGAGACCAAGCTCGAAGGCAAGAAAAGAAGCCAGACACTGAGAAAACGGTAAAACAGACTGCCCAGAAACCAACTCAGAATAAAAATGACCCTTCTTCCACTGGGCAAGGGAAGACTCAGGACACAAGGACAACTCGCACAAAGACTTGTACTAAACCTGACAGGCTGTGAACGGGAATCTCTAGTGAGGGAGCAACTTTCTTTCATGCCTTTTCCCATAGAGTCCAATGAGGACAACTCTCAAACTCATTAAATGGAAAGCTAATTCCCCCTTTGTGTCTTTCTGTTCTTCGCTGCCTCTGGAAGGAAAAGGTGAATGTGAGGTGAGCCTGTAGCAGGGGCATTGGGGTGAAGAGGGAAATGGAATTGAAATATTCTTGCTACAGCCAGAAAAAGACCTTTTCAAAGTAAAGTAGAAAACAGGTAAAAGAAAATCAGCAACTTAACCGGTTTTCATGAAAATGTTGTATCTAACAATACATCCATATTCAATAATGGGGAGAAGGGCACGTAGGAGAGAAGAGGGGGACATCACTGGGGCAAAACAAGAATTAACAGTCTTTATAATTGGATGGCTACATTGAAGCTGTGTTCTCTGAAATTCCTTTCAAGATAATGTCCTTTCTGCCTAAACTGATTGTAGTGGGTTTGTAGTTATGCCCTAATTTGATGATTTATTTGAACTTAAAAAATGTCTTGCATGTTAATCTGTTAAATGAGGGTATATTTTATCACTGAAAGCTGACTATAGTTTGTGATGGAGTGAGATAGTATAGTAGCATAGTAGAAAGTATATATGGATCAGTGCTTAGTGACACCACAATTCTGGGTAAGTTCTACTACTCTGAACTTAGCTGAATTATTACTGAACATTCATGGTCTCATTAGTTTTCTCTCTAAAAAGCTGGAGTTGATAAAGGGTGATTTTAAGAGAGTAAAATAAAGGGGCATGTACTTTGCTTGACAAAATTCACTAAGGGAATCATCAACTCGGAAAGTACTCACTCCTAAAGAGGACCTGATTAAGATTTAGAGTGTTTATCAGAAATATGAGAAGATGGGGAAGATTAGGTTATGACTCAGTAGTTCTTTTGCTTTTCTTAAAAAATGAGTATTGAGCACCATTTACCAAATAATTAAGTTATGGAGCACCATTTGCCTAATAACAAAACAAACATGATTTCTTTGTTATGAATGCAGGGGATAAGAACAGAGTGGCAGGTAGCACTTAATGCTGCAGAACATAATAGGATGCACTAATAGTGTCTAAGAAAGTAAAAACAGCAGGTGACTCATGGAGACTACTTGCTATTCCAACTAAAGCTAAAGGAGTGGTGGGAAGGAGAGCACCTGGGAGATGTTTTTTGTTCTTGAAATGCAGTGAGTGTGAAGGTTGGACATGACAAGGTATTAGAATAACATGGAAGCATTTTCATTGTATTCCTGATCAAGCTTTTCCAGGAAAGTCTGATAATCATCTTTTACAAGGGGGACATGGGTATGTGTGTTTAAGAAAAAAGAAATGAGAAAATCACTTTAGCCTGTGGAAAGTGAGTAATAGCAAAATGACTGCAATGCCTTTCATCTATAGATGATATAAACTTTGAAATTTTCTCCTGCTGAAATTAGGTTTAGTGTACATTTGAATTGTCTGTAACAGGCAGAAGGAAGCAAACAGAATCAGAAAATAAGGAATTATCTGAAAAGTAGCAATGAGGTACATTGCCTATTGAACACGATTAGAACAAAGTGGACCAAATGGCCTTATGATAGCCACATTACCCCCATATAGTCCCAGGATTTTTTTTTTTTTTTTTTGAGACTAGGTCTTGCTATTTTTGCCTGTGGAATCACAGGCTCATGTTGCCCAGGGTACCATGGATTCAAGCAATCCCCAGTCTCAGCTTCCCAGGTAACTGGGATTATAGGCGCACGCCACCACGCCCAGCTGTTTTTTTGGGGACTAGGTCTCGCTATGTTGCTCCAGGTGGGACTTGAACCACGATCCCCAGACCCTGCCGTGACTCCATAGGCTGTCATTTACAGGCACATGCCACCATGCCCGGCTCCCCAGGATGATTTTAACCTAAAGACCCAGATGGTCTAGAGTTAGAAAACATGTTCTTCCCTAAAATAGTATGGCGAGACATAGATTTCCTATGAGTCATCACACTTTTGTTTATTTTATAACGTCTTTATTTAAGCAAACCTCTACTGGGGCCAGGCACGATGGTGTGTGCCTTTAATCGCAGCCTATAGAATGAGGCCGGGACTAGGAATTGGTTGAGTTCCACAGATTCGAGACCTGCCCGGGGCAACATAGTGAGACCTAGTTTCAAATATAGCTGGACGTGGTGGCACATGCCTGCAATCCCAGCTACCTGGGAAGCTGAGGCTGGGGATTGCTTGAGTTTGTGGTACCCCAGGCAAGTGAGCCTGTGGTTCTTGGGCAAAACAGTGAGATCTAGTCTCAAAAAATAAATAAATAATCAAACAAACAAGCAAATAAATAAATAAATAAATAAAAGCAAACCTCTATATATTTATAGAGTAAACCTACAATTTAGTGTTATGCTCTAATTTTCTATAACTAATAATGGTCATTAATAATTATTTTTTATTGATAAACTTTAGGGTGACTGTACTGTGAACTATAACAAAGGAACTGAATTCATCGCAGGATGTCCTGATTATATCATCATCATCATGATAATAAGTAAACAACTAGGTTTTTTTCTACTGTAAGGGAAGGTGATAGAAATTGTAGGGGACACAGAAATGAGACTCTGGTATATCCTTTTTGTATGTTTTCAGAATCATATAAATTGTAATGTGTTCAGAAAGGTAATTCCATGTAATTGTGAATTATAGCTTTGTAATTTATAAGATGGTTTGTACTTTTGCATTAATTATTTCACTTCACTTTCACCTTGACTTCTAAGTAGATCTTACATTAAAAATATTTTTTATTATTATTATAAAGTTTATTCCAGTTGACAATTTAGGCCATAGACATGTACATGAAAATTCCATAAAAGGGATGAGTATGTGGGGGGTTAGGAGGGGTGGAGATGGGAGGGAGTGGTCAGGGAAGGAAAGTGGTGGGTGGTCCCCAGGGAATACAAAGATGTGAAACACATATAAAAAAATAAATTAAGAAATAAAAGGAATCAGTACAATTTCCACGTTAGGGAGAAGCAGCTCTCCTGCCTGCCTGGCACTATGCAGATGGCTCTCTTTTTCTTTCTCCATTCCCTAATAACCCTGTCCCTTAAAAAAAATTAATTTAATTTTTTAAATTTGCATATTTATGTATATTTATCTTATATTACATAGTCCATTATTGTGTACCCTGGGACTTTCCCACTTCACTAACATTTGTTAACTATCCTGGTCTTTTGTGCTCTTCACCTCCCCTGCCTTCTTCCTCCTCCTCCTCTCTGGTTCCATGGTTCAGTCCCATTGGTTGTTTTCATTCTTTCTTATTTGTTTGTTTTTCCCTATATCCATCATGTAAGTGAGACCATCCTGTATTTCTTTTTCTTTTTGACTTATTTCTGCTAATATGAGTCTAGTTCCATCCAGGTTGCTGCGAATGACATGTGTTTGTCCTCCTTGATGGATGTGTAGTATTCCATTGTGTATATGTACCACCTTTTTTTAAGCCAATCATCTGTTTTGGGGCATTTGGTTTGTTTCCAAATCTTGGCAATTGTAAACAGAGCTGCAATGAACATGCACGTACAGTTGTCCTTTAATTTAAAAATTAGTGTTTTAATTACATGAAAAATTTTTAGAAAATATGGAGTTTAGAAATTGACTTATAACTGCAAATCTGTTGGTCTCTCTGGTACTGTATTCACTCGACTTATAGATGAATAGGGACGCATCATCTACTCGTTAATTCTACAGGCAGCTTATGTTGGTAAAGGTCATCAAGTTAGAATTTATTTCCTCAGTGTTTTAATGATTTAGAGGTTTCTTGTGTGTGTACGTGTGTGTCACTTTGGATGTGCATGTATGTGTGTCACTTTGGATGTGTGTTATATTTTCTAAACATGAGGACATCTCCATTTTTCAGTGGTTTCAGAGCAGTAGACCTTTCCTGTACCACCTCCTGTGGGGAACTATAACACAAGTCTGCACAATTGGGCTGGAATCACTCCAGCTAAAATCTTAGTTCCTAGCAGAAGCAGAGACATTGTTTGGGTACTGAAACCATGTTAGGAAAGGACTCAAAAATGAAAAGGATCTGAAAGAGAGGAATTAAAAGACTGAGCAAGTGTCAGCATGAGGCCTTGAATGAAGCTGTGAAAAACATTGGAAGAAGTGTAAGAAGGAACTTGATTTCACTAATCCACTGGAGTTGGACAACCATAGCTGTGTTCTATGTTTTTCCTTCCCCTTTTGCCCTTTTGTCAGTTACTTTGCCCCTCCCCTTGCTTTTTTGTTTGGGTAAAGAACAGACTGAGAGTGAAAACAAGAAAACAGAAAGGACAGAAAATATGCAGGAAAAAAAACAGCCTAGCTGGTGTTCAGAAGGTTGCTGGGGACATGTAAGCAGGAGGCTGGAAGCTCTTTAAGGCCACTCCAGTGGGGGAAGATTTCAATGCCCATGGAGGCTTCTCCCCTGGGAATCTCCAGGGGCCACATCAGTGTCAGTAATTGGCAGTTACCGCAACTTTTTAGTTTTTCTCCTTCACTATTTCTTATCCTTGCTTCTGATATAATGCTTTGTAAAAAGCATGTCCTTTTTATCCTGAAAGGTGAATCTGGTGGACCTGGTTCTTGCCCAACCCTATCTGCCTTCCCAGTAATCTTTAATTACTGGGAATCTACCAGGAGGTCAGTTTGTGGTCACCACCACCTCTGGCTCCTGACTTTGGTTCAATGCTCTAAGAGTGTGGAATGACCCTGAGATGGAGATCCTGGTTAAATCTATGCCCCATCATGCAGTTGGAGAATACATTTTTGACATATTTACCCTGGTTTTGTTGGTTATAACCTCTGTTCTTATAAACAGATTACGGATTCAACTTGCTTATTCATTTACTACTAAAATACCACGAGTCATCCCTCCTGTGTCCTGGGGGCTTTATACTGCTCCTCCTACCATTGCCCATAGCAAATGGGCATTGGCATAACAAATTATGAATAGATATCTCTTACACGGCACCTTAACTAGGTTTCATTACAATTGTGAGGTTGGAAAACTTGGGTCCTTGAGGATTTGCATATACAGGTCTTAATTCTACCTCACTGTTGAATGTGTTCCTCCCCTCTAAGCCTCTTCCCTCCAGGGCTATCCATTAGGTCTAGAAGACTACCAGATAACTACTGAATGAAAGACCATTTCCTTGGAGGTCAGTTTGCCAATTTTACATTGGATTTCTGCTCCTTTTTTGTCTTTTCGGATTTCTGAACCCATGAATTCTTACTGCCCATTTTATCAACCGATGATAGTGATTTGGTAGTTGACCCACTAGTTTTTTGAAATTGATAACTAATCCAAATCTCACTGACTTAAGGAACAGTTGAGAGCAGTTGACTTAGAGAAGTCAGATGAAACAAGTCCCACAGAGGTGGTATAAAGATACCACCTGCCTGTTTGAAGAAAGTTGATTAAAATGGAATTTGAATCATTTAGCCAGTGGTTCCCAAGCTTCTAATCTGTATCAGTGAACTCACAATGTCCGGAAGAAGGCTGACTGCGAGATTCACTGATTCAGCTTTCTGGTGTGGGCCTAGGAATTTGCATTTCTAGAGCCAGAAGGATACTGGATAGTGTCACTTTTATGTAGAATATAGGAAAAACAAAGTTGAAAGAAAAACTTTAAAACAACTGTTTGTAGATGACCATGGATCTGAGCCTTTCAGAAGGGGAGGGGTGATAAGGTAGGGTACTCCCATGTAGGAAGTGCTATGGGTGTGGTGGGAGCACAAAGGTGACTCTACCTGAGGGAGTAAAACCTATCTTATCAAAACACTAGCAAGGATATAAAACACTGATACTTTAGTAATGACAACAACAAAATACAAAAGCAACCACTTAAAAAAGGTAACATCCAGCAAGCTCAATAAATAAGGTAAATTTCATATAAAAATTTGCATTTTTATTTAAAAATGTAGCTGGTTCAAAGACCATATTTAAGATGGAAGCAAATTAGTACTCAAAGCTTCAGAAGGAAATCTTGGCAGCTTAGCTAAGGGGGCTAAGGAAATACTTGATTTTTTTTATTGCCCAACTCTGTTCACCATCCAGTATATCAATCTGAATATAGATAGAAAGAACATGTCTTCTGAGAGTTCTGGTTCTGAGTCAGGGCTTACATTGCTTTGATGGAAACAGGATGCTGGTTTGATTGCAGGTATGCTAGAAATGGAAGATTTTCTCTCAAAAGGTCACTTTAACTCCCTGAAGGCATATCACTTTAAAAAGGGAAAAGCTTTTTCTTTCATTTTTCACTACCAGAGTTAAAGCTTAAAATGCATATAGCCCTGGGAATAGCTAATATCTAGGGTTCTACTCACCAGATACCTTGATGGGATGGAAACAGGTGGGTATTTGAGCCCCAAACAGGGTATAGGAACCAGAGGGGAAAGGTAACATGTTCCTGAAAGTGTATTTTTCTATTCTGCAGTACCCAGAAAGAACACAGACATTTTGTTTTCTTTTTATTAAAGGGGGTACTGTAGCAACATGGCATAACAGAGTTTGGTGAAAACTGGGAGTCTGAGGTTGATTTCCTGTGGGAAAAATCATTCAATTTTAAATAACCATCTAGTCACTTTTGCTTGTTTTATTTTTTTATCCAAGGGAAGTGGTGCTGGACAGAGGTAGAGAAACAGTGGTACACCAGAAACCAGAAATTCAAACGGTTATCCTTCCACAGAAGACCCTTAGGCACAATGATGATATTCCACTGAGTGCTGTGACTACACTACACAGAGTCCTACACAAAGTACCTACACTCTGGGGGCTTCACTTTCTATCCTTACCATTACTAAGGCAGATAAAGGTTTGGGCATTATTAAGAATTGTGATCTGACAGTAAGGACTCACCTGTGATAGCTTTGTGATCTGGGTTTGTAATTATGTGGCACTCTTTGATCATCAGAGAACAGGCTGTTCTTATACCGGACTGACTCTGGTACTTTAATCCTTAAAACATTTAGTGATCCTTGCTTTGATCTTGACAAAATGTGTAATGACTTTGGTTGGTAACTCCCTTTCTTTGACCCCAGTTTAGTGACTCCTGGATGGACTCTAAATTTTTATGCCAAAATGAGTGAATTGATAATGTCTTTTTTCCTCCAAACTGAAGTTCTGGTTTTTACTAGATTCTGAAAAGATTTGATAAAGAATTGGGTTCTGAACCATTGTTTATATAATGCTGTTCTGCATCAATGAAACATAGCAGGATGATAAAATAAATTGTATCATGCAGTTTTACCACTGGAACCCAGTACCTTCCTATTCCTGGAGCATCTCCTAATACTGATACTAAAATGTTCCTGTCTCTGAGGAAGTAGGACAAGGCCACCTTACAACAGACTGGCCTTTCACTCTAGTCACAGGAACGTCAGCGAAAGCTGCTCTGAGTAACAGAAGGGAAGTGGGACTAAGGAGATCCCCTAAGAATCCCTGCTAGCAAAGGGAGCCCATTTCCAACTCCAGTTAGGTCTCATAAGTTGTGATTCACCCAGTTTTTCCCAAGCAAATGGAATAGTCACTAAACTAGATTGTTGGTTGAGAAATTAATGTTGGGGGGAAAATAGAATCTAAGCCCCAAACTACTATTATGTATCATTTTTAAATTATGGAATTCATATTAAGACATCATCCTGAAGAAAAACAATGACCAAATCATCAATGAACAGATGCTAGAATACTTATGCAAGTCCTGGGGTTGAGTCTCAGCATGGAAACCATCCCAGAATTGGGAGGAAACCTACTAGAAAGCTCATCAGCTGAATGGCTAAAAAACCATAACCACTTCCCTTAAAGCTGTATCTGAGAGAAAGAGATTCTTGAGAATTCTGCAAAGTCAAAGTCAAACAACAATGGTGACAACTTGCAAACACTGTTGACCCCTGCCCTAATTTCCCAGCTCTTTAAACAAGACAGAAAATACCTCTCAGCACAAAGCCTCCAGAGGCATCTTGCTTGAAATCAGTAAGAAACCTCACCTTCTGTCTTCTTTCAGGCAAAAATAATCTGTGGCTCAGGTAGATCTATTTCTCTAGTTGTCTTGTCATCAATGACAGCTGGGGATACCTCAACTTCTACATTGTAACACCACTGAACCCTTTCTACTAGGGCTTCCTTAAATTGACAATTATTTTCTATCTTAAAACAACAACAAAATCCCTACATAACACCTATGACCCTTGTTCCCAGAACACAGTCCCTAGAAAATCTAGCTTGTACAGTTTGCACTTTGCATGCTTTCTTCGAAGACCCTGCACACAGATACACACAGACACATAAAGACATAGTCAAGAGGAGATGGGTCTCTTCAAGGAGATAGTTTTTTTTCTTCTGTGTAGGCATGAATTACTTGGGGATGTAAGGTCCCTCTCAGTATTGTAGCTTGCTCTCTCAGCTGGATACATATATATGTGCAGGATGAAAAGAATGGGTATGGGGTAAACAGGGTTAATGTTTCTATTTTTCAGGAGGTGGGGTGAACAGTGACCACACATTAGATTGGAGTACAGGTTATGAACCCACACAGGAATGAGTTTTGCTCTTAGTGATCACTTGGATTAATAACGGGGGATTCTGAGTACCTGATCACCATTTCTTTCCTGTTCCCTCCTCACTCTAACCCAGTGATCACCAGAGTGTTTCACACAGTCACCAGTTCTGTGGGATATAAGACAGACAGAATACTGAGGCCAAGTCAATTTGGGAAACACTGCATTAAAAGAGGCTTAACATCTGCTTTTTTGCTTTCAGAGTATATAATATAATAATATAGTCTTCCTCTCTGTCATCATATAATAGATGTAACATACAAGGGTGATACTCAAAACAGTAAACAACTGGCATGGCACAGGCTCAGCTAGTGAGTGTGGAACTCAGCAATGAGCTGCTGGCATCACTGCACCCTAGGGTCAGGCCCAGGCTCAGTATCAGCCCACATAGTATGCACTGTTTCTCAAAACTTTCCCCAAGGGATTCTGCTTCATGTGGTATCTCACAGAAGTGGTGAGAAATGCTCTGGTCAGTGCTAGAACCTCATCTCTCTAGGAAAGGGGCCTAAGGTCATGTTTCTGGCCCTCAGGATGTGGGATACTGGTGGCTCTGTCAGAGACTCTTGGTAGCACCGACTGATAGATGTGATCACAGTTGCAGCAAAAACAGATTTTAAAAGATAGATGTCCCTGTGTCCCAGCTGCTCCGGGGACTTTGTCCCTGGTGAGTCAGCAGGTGCCTATCCAGGTGATGTTTGCGGCCAAAGCTCTTTTCACAGCGAGAGCACTGGAAGGGCTTCTCCCCAGTGTGGGTCAACCAGTGTCTCACCAAGTGGTGCCGCCGGCCAAAGCTCTTGCCACATTCAGTGCACACATGGCACTTTGGCACTGGAGAGGGACGCTGCCGTTTCTGAGCCCCGGGGCTCTCTTCCACCTCCTGGCCTTTGCAGGATTTGGCTTCTGCGTGTACTCGTTGGTGGCTGGCCAGATGTGAGTTACATCGGAAATTCTTGCCACACTCAGAGCATCTGCTGGGCTTGTCATGTAGGTGAGTTTTCTGGTGTCGGATTAGGTGATGTCTTCGTCCAAAGCTCTTCTCACACTTGAGACAGCTGTAGGGTCTCTCCCCAGTGTGTGTTTGCTGGTGCCTGGCAAGATGGGAGCCCCAGACAAACTGTTTCCCACATTGGGGGCATGTGTGTGGTCTTAACAGGGAATCTATCTCTGTACCACACAGAAGGTTGGAGAAACTATCTTCCTGAAGAAACGGTGGGCCCAGGAGCATTCCTCTGGAGCTCCTGGACATAGGATCCCAGCTCTCATCCTGCTCTGGGTTCCAGAGTATAGTTTCTTCGGACACGCTAGATAACATTCTGGGAGGTTCTGCTTCCAGTTCAGGGGTATCCCCCTCATGCTCACTTCCATCTCCTGTGAAGAAGGGAAAATTCTGACCCCAAGAGGGAAATCACAAGAGAGTATCCCAGGACCCAAATCACAGGGGGCCTGCATGATACATTTTAGGAACTAAACCTTAGCACAGAAGGGCTAAGATAATAGCATCTTGTGTTACAAGACAGCACAAGAGGTATAGAGGTTAAAAGCTCAGGCTTAAGACGCAAACTACCCAAATTTGAATCTCAGCTTTCCCACTTCTGCAAACTTCATTTCTTCTTCTGTAAAGTGGGATTAATTATAAGAGATGTATAAAATAATTGGGTAGCATAGTACCTGCACATATTAAATACTTCGTAAATGGCCTATGCTATTGTTATTGATTTATTATCGTTATTTATCTATCATTATCCATCATTTCAAATACTTTTTAATTATTTATCCATCATTTATCCTCTTCCTGCCCACCTAGAGTTAATGAGCTGCAGCCATCCCATGTAAGAGACCCTTGGAAGGCAGATCCACAAAGGATGGGAGGCTGAGGGAAAACATCTATAACAAGAACATCATTGAGTGAAGGCTTATTCTGTGCTGCACCGTTCTACTCTGTTAATACATTTAAATCTCACAGTACGTTACAGATAAGGAATACAAAGAGCGGTTTACTATTTTCCATGGTCTCACAGGTATGGGACTAGATTTAAACCCAAATTTGGCTCCAGAGGCCTGTCGTCTAAACCATTTTACAGACTGTCTTGCCTTTGACAAAAACCTTTAGACAGAGGAGGGGCTAGAGAGATATGTAATGATACTACTCCAAGAGGGGTGGACGGAGCAGCTGAGAGTCTATTCTAGGTCCTTACCTGTGTAAGTGACTCTCAGGATGTCCCTTTCCTCTAAGTCTTGGGGGTCTGGAACCCATTGTTCTTCCACTTCTTCTAGTTGAGAAAGTATGTCCAGTTTGGGAATTGGAAATCCTGTGCATGGGAAAGGAAAATAAGAGATGTCAAAAAGTTCAACTGTAAGCCTACATTTCTGGGGAAAAAATCTGTTGCCTAAATTATTCCTTGAAATTCTGAATAAAAATTTTTCAGCTATATGGAGGACTGTTCCCTACCTTCCCCCTTGTCTGTTCTGCTCTCTCTTCCAAAAAGTCACACTCTCCTTCCCAGTGACTCTGTTCTTTTCCACTTAAATTTCAAATACTTTTAGCCCAACTTTTCTTTCTGATCATAACTCGATTAGTCCTAATACAGCTGCCCTTACACACCCATCTTTTCCTAGATGGTCACTAAGTTTTCAAGTCTCTGTTCCATCTCTTATATGTCTTTCTCTTTGCTTTGAAGAACCTCTCAATTCCCAACCAAAAACAACCAAAAATTCTCCTCTTTATAATTCAACATTATTCCACTGTTATTTTAAAAAAATGCTACTTCACTTCCTTGCTCTTTGGATTAGCCCTAGTCTTCCTTCCTGTCTTCCTTCCATCTGTTGCCCAGGCTACCACAGACTCAAGTGATCCCCAGCCTCAGCCTCCCAGGTAGCTTGGATTACAGGCACACGCCACCATGTCCAGCTATTTTTTGAGACTAGGTCTCGCTATGTTGCCCTGGGCGGGTCTCGAATCCGTGGACTCAAGCAATTCCTAGTCTCGGCTGTGCTTAAAGGCATGCACCACCATGCCTGCTGCCCTAGTCTTCTTTCTTTGGTGGAAGCCCCTTCAGATTCCTAGCAAAGGAAAAACTCCTAGTCAGACACATTCTAACAGCCCTAGAGCAGATGGCTGCAACCTCCCAATGTACAGCGGCTGGGAAACACCATGCTTACTTAGAGAGACCACTATCCCACAGTTTTCCTGCATGACATATTCTCCATAAAAGTCTGTTTGAGAAGGGTCCAGACTCCGCCACTCCTCCTGAGAGAAGCACAGTGAGACATCCTTGATGGTTACCAGACCCTGAAATAAAATGTAGCATCATCTGTCAGCAGCTATTCCTTAAGAAAAACATGATCTCAGTATATAAAAGATTGAGTTGGTAAAGGAAACAAACTAAGAAAAGATTGAGAAGAAGAAACAGTCTAGAGTCCCTGGTCAGGCATAGTTTTAGTAAAGGGGGAGTAAAGGCAATGATCAGTGATAACATCTAGAGGAGTTTCCCAAATGGGACTCTGTGAAGTAGGAGGCACCACAAACTCATACTCTCCCTGAGGTGCCTGACCAGTCTTTCCCTTGCCTTATTGTTTCCATTGCAAAAACTGTACTAGCTGTTCCTTCTTCCACACTGCCGTTTCTTTTTTCTATCTACATAAGATATAATAGAACACTCTTGCCTTCTCTATCACATGCCATTTCCTTATTTTTGGAATCAGCATTGTATGGTGGCTAGGAGCCTAGATTCTAGAGCCAAATGACTCCTAGTTCTGTCACTTACCAGTAATATGGCCTTATAAAAGTGCCTTGATCTCTTCCTGTGTCAATTTTCTCATCTGTAAAATGTGGATAACTGTGTTTCTCAGGATTAAATGAGTTTACATAAAGCACCCAAGAATATCACGAAGATACTACTACTATTGCTATTACCTTTCTATGGCTCTTCTATTATCTCATGAGTCTAAACCTATTTTCCTTTTGTGGCTCTGCCTGTTTATATCTTTCTCTATTACCTTCTTCACCATAAGTGCTCCATTATCCACGTAATCCTGTCCATGTTTTAGTCTTCCCATCTTTCTTCAGGTTTTTTCCCCTAATCTTTCGATTTATTTCTTAAATGATATTAAGGAACTGTTTTTAAAATTCCCTGTGGATAGAACAGCCATTCATTTTAAAAAAGCAAAAAGAAAACACGATCTTCAAGGAATACCCCACTTCTTATTATGCCTCCATTCATTTTTCCAAAGGTATTATGAGTTCCTTGTAAAGGGATAAAATCTGTTCAGTTGTAAGATGAACATGTCATTAGTGAAATGAGTCAATGGGATGATGGTAAGGCTACAGAAAATCAGCATAATGAGATCCTGGGAGAGGCCAAGGGAAGCACACAGCCCACCTGTGATCCGGCTGCAAGAAGTGCAGCTGCCATCTCCCAATCTCCGGTGCTCCCCTCCGGGGGAACAGCAGGAACCCAGGGAGTCGACTGAGCTGGTGAAGGTAGAGAGGAACCATTAGAGATGGACCATGCAGCCCTTTACAATATGTGCATAAGCCTGCTTTAGGAGGGCTGAAGAGTCACATTCTTTTCCTACATCTATGCCCATTGGTAAAATTCAAATGCTTCTATGTACTAAAATAACCTTTACTCAAAGTGATCAGCAAGGTCATGAGTGTTTTTATAAAGCTTTTATGTCATCCATCTCTACTTGACTAGATGTGGGTTGAATTTATACTATTTGAATGTCATCTTCATCTAATAAATAGCATCTTACTAAGTGTGTGGTCCAACAATAATCAGTGTTGCTATTACTTCCCTTGCCTCACACATTCTATGCTATTACTAACCATGCACTTGCAGCCATGTGGAGGGAATGATTAAGCAAAAAAATGGAAGATCAATTATATGAAGAATCAGGCAACTGTCATATTTCCCAGGGCCTGGGAAAAATGGACTAATCCTGGGATTAGTCATGCTGTGTACAATTCTGGAATTTTTTAACTCTTCTTTTTGAATAAAGACTTGGAGATTACTCTACTTAGATCTCTCACACACACCCTGGGGGCTCTCACCCTTCTCCTGAAGGGTCTGTGGCTCCTCTTCAAGGTCACAGCACAGGTGCTCCAGTGGACCTTGGGCAGTCCGCCATTGCCCCTCTTCCTGGCTTCTCCTTTCCACCTGGGGTTCTGCTCCATCCAGCTGGACATTCAGAGATTCCCATCCTGTCCCCAAGGCTGCTGTCTGTTCTGAAAGCATTTTTGCTACAAACCCAAATTGTGACATGGAACAAATTCATATCAACTGTGACCATGAAAATGGAAAGAAGTGCTATTCTTAAATGATATCACCTGGAGGTGATAGGGAAAACAAACTTAGTGATAAAGATTAAACTGGATAAGGGAGCTTGATGAAAAATGGACTTCAAAATCTTGATGTGTTGTGTTCCAAAAAACTTAGTCTGTGTCAAGCAGGAGGAACTAAGAAATTACTAGATGCTTCCTAGCAAAATCACTAATGGATAAGTTTGGAAGAAAATTTGGGAAAAAACAAAAACAAAACACAGTCCTAAAATTTCAAAATGTAAAAACTTTCAATTTAATTTCAACCGCTGAAAATACATCAAAGTCAGCAATCTTTGAAACATACAGGCAGTGAGGTACTCGGATTTGCATTCAACAAAAATAGATGTAAATCACACAGAAGATTTTCTGCACAAATAACATTCTCATCAATGAGTACAGAATTCTTACAGAATTCTAGAATACACCTAGCCAAAGAGTATATGTGTGACATGAACACATATCTCCTTTATGAGGCCAGCCCAGAAAGTGCCTGACTTAGGACAAGTCTCAACAAAGCAACTTGTAACCTATCACTCTGTTGTAGAAAATGAGAACTGGTGACAAATATGGGAGAAAGACAACTTTGAAAGCATAGATAAAACTACAAAACAACCCTAACAGATATGAGAAATTGTTAGTTAACAAGGAACTAATTGAAAAAAAAAATAAAGAACAGAAAGGCTGTGAACCAGATGGAAAAAAGAGGAAGCAGTTGCTTCTAATGTGACCCTGGGTGAACACATATACACCAGCACGGTTACACCCATGGTACATGGATACACAGATGAGCTTCATTATTTCAATTCACTTAATATAAATCAACCTGTTGGGTGGAGAAAAATACAAATAATACAGCTGTTCCACAGCGGAACAAACTATGTCCCTATCACCAACATGTTAACAGCTTCATGATTTGAGACATAGGAATGAACCAAACAAATGTCATCTGAAAAATATATTCAATTTTGAAGGTATGAAGAAGCCAGAGTGTGTTCACTGGGAACAAAAATGAACAAAGAGCTAGAATATGGCCATTAAATTAAAAACACTACTTATCCTCCTCTCTCCCCTTCCCTGGGGAAGGGAGTTGTATCCTATTACCAATGAATAGAGTTTTATTTCTGTTTCTATGTAGAGCTCTTGATTAGGAAAGGAAATATAGATTAGAAAAAACACTTTTCAACAACAACTCTGTAGTTCACAAGACCAGGCTATGGGCTCTTTTCTTGGCTGGAAAGCTCAGGAGCAGGATAGGCCCACTGCATGGTCAGGGGGCCTTCCACTCCAGGGCAGAGAAAAGTCTGTGAGACTGTGACTTCTCTGACTCAGAGAAGTTTCTAAGAAATAGGTAAGAACCTTGGTAACTTATCCTGGCTCCTTCTTACCCACCCAATAATATATGTAGGACCCAGGATAGGTAGTGGCTGATATCAAGTATTGATTTTCATATTTGTCTTTGACATAGGCGGGGGGGGGGGGGGGGGGGGGCGCTAACTGGAGAGCAAGTTCAAAAGACAATCCGAGTGGCCTCATGGGAACACCCTGCACTGCCAGCTCACTGTTTGTTTTCATAGATGTCTCATGATAAAGGAAAATTCCTTATAAAGCCATAGAGGGAAACTTCCATTTTAGTTCTCTGAATTCTAATCAGAATTTGTATTTGCCTCACTTTTATCCACAAGGTACCAATTTGAACTTTTTCAACTGAGCCTTTCTTGTTCTCTACTCCCTTTCAGAAACCCTCCCTCAAGGCTTTACCTCTAGCTCAACACTTGGACACAGATTTCAAGCTCCTTCTTTCTCCACCTCCCCAGTGGAAGAGTGTCAAGACAGGAAGATAGGAAGTTCCCCAACCCCCAGAGGTTACTGGGCCAGGTAGTAGCTTCCCTGGAGCAGAACACCTGTGGAAAGTACTGGCAAAAATCTCAGCAATAAGCACTGGCTCTCTGCCTGCATTTCCTAGATTTTTTCCTCCCGCAGAACCTGCAGGGCAATTAGGGTGTCAGCCTTAACCTGGCTTCTCCTGACTCTGGGGTGAGCCCGGGTTCAGTGGACACTCGGTTCTGGGGCTTTCACTGCCCCGTTTTCTCACAAGTCTGGAGGCCTGACACCTGCAGAAGGAATTTTTTCTGGGTGCGAGCTGGACAGAGAAGGATCATGAGGGCCAGCGCGTCCTCGGGAGGGTTCCGGCCGAGGCGCCCAGGAAAAGGGCGCGTCTCCCCTTCTGTCACCGCGTGCAGGGACCAGTGTCAGATATCAGGGAACCTGAGCAGTAGAGCCGAAGCAGGGTAAATGAGGTAAAAAAACAAGCAAGCAAACAAAAAACAGGTTTCCCGTGAGCGGGGGTCAGAGCCAGTGAGGAGAAAGGGGCGGGTGTCCGGCGCAAATGACAGGGGCGAGCACCTTGCGGGCTCTGAGAGTCTCGGGAGCGCGGGGTGCAGGACCGGCGCGGAAGGTCAGAGGGTCGAGCACTGGTAAAGGCGCGGGCCTGAGGCCGTGTCCATTCTCCTCCCCAACCCAGGGCCAGGCCCTTCGCCGCCCGGAGCCGGGGTCCTCTCCGCGGCGGCGGCTCCCTCCCGCCGGGCCCACTCACCCAGCTCGGCTACACCGGCCGGCCGCCCGGTGCCTCCCTCAGGGACGCCGCCCGCCCCTCCCCTCTGCCCGGCGCGTAGCCGGAGCTGTAGGCTGAGGAGCCAGTGGCGGGCGGAGACGGCCCGGCAGGCGCGGCAGGGCGGGGCGGGGCGGCCACAGGAAATCCCGCCCGCTTCCGGGGCTCGCAGGCCAAGCGGCGGCGGGCGGGGTGCCCGGGCCTTGCGGTTTTGGCTCCACGCGTCCTCGCGCTCTCGTGCCCCGCCATGAGAGGCCGCTCCCAGCTCTCCCCTCCCACCCCTGCGAACCCCGTGAATCCTTGACCGTTCCCGCCCCCGGGCACTATCCCCTGGCAGCTCTACCCCCTCGATGCCTGTGCACGCAGCCTCGTGGCTCACACGGTGTTTCGCAACCGGTTATTTGACAGTCGTTGCGAAGGACATTTCTCCTGACCACTGTTGGGAATTCCTTGGGGGGCTTCTTTCTACGGTTTGGGGAGCGAATATAAAGGATTTGACAAAGCGTTGAGATGAAGTCATAGCTTCTGAGTGAGGGAGAGTCCAGTTGACAAGCTGGTAGTATTATGGGAGGTAGATCCAGCCGCTACCTCCCTGCTCCTGTGACTGTTGACACGGCCAGTTCGTGGTCAGTTCGCGTAGATTTTACAGCAAATGTACCAGGCTGGAAGAGTAAAAACTCCAAGATACTAGAGAGCTAATAAGCAATAATTTGCATATCAAGGATTAAATGTAGTATTGATGTTAATTTCGCCTACTTTCATCTTTTCAAGTTATGGCTACTAGTATTTTATTTGTCATGGACAGAGCTATCATCAAGCATTAAGATGGACTGACTGGAAACGCGTAAAAATGCCAATAAAATGGAATAAGCACATGTCATTCGAATGGGTTTTTTAATCTTCAAACCACATTATTTTATCAAGTGCACCAAAGTTGATTCTATAAATCTAAAGAAATAATAAATGAGTTAAGGTCATAGGTCACATTCATTTGTTTAATACATATCTTACTTTTGCTATATGCCAAACTCAAAGTGCTGATAGTCAAAAATCACGAAGGTATTGTTTGTGGATTCAAGGACTCAGTCTGTGGAAACATGTTAATAAATATTTGCAATAAATGATAATAGAGACTTAAATGGAGAAGTAACTTCTACACTAGTAGCAAAGAAGTAACCGTATATGGGAGCATTAACTGTAAAATAAAATCTCAAGGTTAGAGTTTATTAGATAATCAAAGTCAGGATTCAACCTGGGAAGGAGCCCAACACATTTTACTCTGAGAATTTTCACAATGAACATAAATTGGTCTGTGGGTCTGTTTTTACTCCAGTACCATGTTATCTTAATTATGGCTTTATACTATAACTTAAAGCCTGGAAATGCAGTCCCTCCATCTCTCTCGTTTTGGTCAGGAGAGCTTTGACTATTCGAGAGTCTTTATTTTTTCTATTTTATTTTATTTTATTTTGAGGCTAGATCTTGCTTTGTTGCCTGGGGAACCGCAGACTCAACGTTGCCCGGGGTTCAACAGATCAAGCGATCCCCAACCCCAGCCTCCCAGGTAGCTGGGATCACAGTTGCATGCCTCCACGCCTAACTATTTTTTGAGACTAGGTCTCCCTATGTTGCCCCGGGCCCATCTCAAACCTGTGGACTCAAGCTTTTGCTAGCCTCGACCTTGCTCCATAGGCTGTGATTAAAGGCATGCGCCACAGTGTCCGGCCTTCGAGATTCTTCATTATTTTATATGCATTTCTGTAGTATTTGTTCTATTTCTTTAAAGAATGGCATTGAAATTTTTATTGGAATTGAATTGGTAGTTGCTTTTGGTAGGATGGCAATTTAGCTAATGTTTCTTCAAATCCATGAGTAGGGCATATCTTTCCATTTCTTTGTGTTTTCTTCCATTTCTTTTAACAATGTTTTATAGTTCTCTTTGTTTAGATCTTTCAGTTCTCTTAAATTTATTCCCAGGTATTTAATTTTCATTGGTGCAATTATAAGTAGAATGGTTTTCTTAATTTCTTCTTCTTTGACCTTATTTTTTGCCTATAAGAATGTGACTGATTTTTGTGTGTTGATTTTGTAACTGGCTACCTTACTGAACTGGTTTGTTATTTTCACTAGTTTTTCTGTAGAGTTTTCTATATAAATTATGGCATCTGCAAACAATGATAATAAATGGTGATACTTGAGTTTCTTGTATGTCCTTCTCTTGCCTTATTGCTCTAGCTAGTGATAGGGTGTGCTACAGCCCCCCCCCCCCTTTAATATTGCAGATTTCAAGGACAGATACTAAAATGTGAGAATGACCTTAATTGGAATTTCCCTTCAGGGAGATGCCGGAGGAGAAAGAAGTGAATGATCAAGGTGAAACAGGTTTGTTGGAAGGCGGAAAATCAGGGTGTGCAAACAAAGAGATTCGAATTGGAGTTTGGATCCAGAGGGGCAATATGGAGATCGGATAGAGAGAGAGAGTCAGTAGAGGAGAGATGGGAATTGGCCATCTTGTAAAGATGTGAGCCCTGTGAGCTTGGGGCCTGCAATCCTTGGCAGGCCCAGACTGGCAGCATGTGTGCATGCAGTTAAGAAGTTTTCAGATTTGAACTCCGTGTTGGAGTTTGTTTTGCTGAGTTTGACTTGTGTCTGAAAGAGGCCATGCAAAAATTAGGCCTGAGAAGAAAGTGAACTTTGCTGGTTCGGCACCATGGAGTTTCTGTTACCTGAAGGTGACAAGGAGAACACAGCGTGGAAGACGAGGAGCAAGCCAAGGGAGCAGCCAAAGGAACATGTCTTCAAGCGTCTGGAGATGAACTCTGACTGGACATTGGTGAGATGATCAGGACTGAGAGACTAAGGACTTTGGACAATGCTGAGAAAGGTTTTCACAATGTTAAAGTAATCAGAGCTTTCCTTAGATGTTTATAGAAAATCACTGTTAGAAATAAATTAGTCTGCACTGATAGTCTTGCATTGGTTTGGTAATTTGGTTAAAAAGGCTGGGGATGGTGGAAAGAACCCACAAGTGTAGAGTTTAAACTGTGTTTTCTAAGTTTTTTTTTTTTTTCTGCAGTTTTTGGAGCTGAAAGCAGAAACAGCTGGCTGGCCTTTGCATATCAATAATAGGCAGGTACAGTGAAAATGCTAATGGCCTGCTTGTATCCTGCTTTGTAGAGAGAAGCAGGCAGAGGTGTTCAAAGTTAAGGTAAAAGTTAATGGTAAATAGCCTGTTTGTAGCCTTCTTTCTAGGGAGAGAAGCAGGCATAGGTGTGTCTAGTTTCAATTGAAGGCAAAATTGCTAATGTAACTGCCTGCAGCCTGCTCTGTAGAGAGAAGCAGGCCTGTATGTGTTAAAGTTTAAAGTCAAAGCAAAAAGTCCCTTTGGGTCGCCCACATTTAATACTGGCTTTGTAGAATGTATTTGGTAATGTCCTGTCTTTCTTTATTTTTGAAAAGAGTTTTTGTAAGCTAGGTACCAGTTCATCTTTGAACATCTAGTAGAACTCACATTTAAATCCATCTGATAGAGGGCTTTTGTTTTGGAGGAGAGTTTTGATTGCTGTTTCAATTTTGCTGCTTGCAATTGGTTTATCCAGTTTTGGGTGGTTGTATAGATTGAAGATTTGTCCATTTCATCAAAGTTGCTAAACTTGTATAAATATTTGTAGTAATCTCTAATTATCCTCTGTATTTCTGCTTTGTCTGTTGTAATCATGCCATCTATTTTCTCTGGTTGTATCCTCTTCATCATCTTGAAGTGTTTGTTCAGTTCTTCTTTGAATTCTTTATTAACCCACTGTTTTTCTAATAGTGATTACTTCAGTCTCCATGAAATGGAAGGTTCCCAGTCCTTTTCATGGTTGATTTTCTATTTCTCCTCTTTCACTTATGATATTTTCCATTTATTTGTGTTTTCTCCTTTCTCTTCCTTGAGCTTGGCTAGGTTTTTATCTATATTTTTTTATCTTTTCAAAGAAACAGGTCTTTGTTTCATTGATCTTCTGGATCTTTGAGCTGTCTTTTTAAATTTCTATTTCATTTATTTCTGCTTGAATTTTTATTACTTCTTCCTTCTACTTGCTTTTGGATTTTTTGTTGTTGTTGTTCCTTCTCTAGTTCTCTAAGATGTGATACTAGGTTTTTCTTTTGGGTATTTTTCTTTTTTCTTGATGTGAGAAAGTATTGCTTTTGCAGTACCTCATATGTTCTGGAAGTTTGTATCCTCTTTGTCATTCATCTAGAAGTGTTTGTTCAGTTCTTCTTTGAATTCCTTATTAATCCACTGCTTTTTTAATAGTGATGGCTTCAATATCCATGAAATGGGAGGTTCCCAGTCCTTTTCATGTTTGATTTTCTTTTTTTTTTTTATTTCTGGACTTTTTTTTTTTTTTACCAATATCTGCTTTATTATTATTATTATTTTTTACAACATTTCAGTCCCTAGGGGTCACCCAACACCATCACCTCCCCTCCCCGCATGCTCCAGCTGGTCCCCTCTCCCCTTGTGTGGTTTCATTTGGTTGACCATATATTAGTGAAACCATTTGGTTTCTGTCCCGTTCTATCTGGATCGTTTCTGCTAGAATGATTTTTTCTAGGTACATCCAGGTGTCTATAAATTCATCAAATTTGTCATTTTTAATTGATGAGTAATACTCCATTGTGTGTATATATACCACATCTTTTTCATCCACTCATCTGTTCTGGGTCTTTTATAAATAGTGCTTTAATAAACATATGAGCACAGGTGTCCTTTTGTACCCACATTGAGGTCTCCTTTGGGTAGATTCCCAGAAGTGCAAATGCTGGGTCAAATGGTAATTCCATTTTCATGAGTTTGAGGGTTCTCCATACTGCTTTCCATAGTGGCTGGATGAGTTTACATTCCCACCAGCAGTGTAGGAGTGTTCCTTTCTCTCCACAACCACGCCAGCACTTGTTGTTGCCTGTTTTTTTGATGTGGGACATTCTTACTGGTGTAAAGTGGTATATCATTGTGGATTTGATTTGCATTTCTCTGATTGCTAGTGATATTGAGCAATTTTTCATGTGCCTGCTGGCCATTTGTATTTCCTCTTTGGAGAAGTGTCTTATTAGTTCTTCTCCCCATTTTTTGATTGGGCATCTTGTTTTGTTTTTGTTTAGTTGTGTGAGTTCCTTGTAGATCTGTGTTATTAATCTCTTATCACTCTTGTGAAGGGCAAAAATTTTTTCCCATTTAGTTGGGCTTTTTTTAGGTTTTTCTGTTATCTCTTTTGCTGTACAAAAGCTTTTTAGTTTGATGAAGTTCCATCTGTTTATGTTTTCCTTCAATTTTTTGCCTTCTGCAGATGATTCCAGGAAGGGGTTTCTGAATTGTATTTCATGGAGGGTTTTGTCCAAGTTTTCCTCTATGTATGTTATGTTTTCAGGTCTGATATCTAAGTCTTTTATCCATTTTGAATTAATTTTTGTACATGGTGTGAGAGAGATGTCTTGGTCCATTTTTTTGCATGTCTTAGTCCAGTTTTCCCAGCACCATTTGTTGAAGAGGCTGTCTTTGTTCCAATGTAAGTTTTTCCCTCCTTTGTCAAAGATTAATTGGGTATATGTGTGTGGCTTTATTTCTGAACTCTCAATTCTGTTCCATTGGTCTGATTGTCGGTTGTTTTACCAGTACCATGCTGTTTTAAGTATTATGGCTTTGTAGTATAGCTTGAAGTCTGGAATAGTTAGGTCTCCATTTTCTCATTTCTTGGAGAGGAGGTTTTTTGATATTCGAGATCTTTTGTTGTTCCATATGAATTTTTGTAATTTTTGTTCTATCTCTTTAAAGAATGTCATTGGTATTTTTAAGGGGATTGCATTGAATCTGTAGATTGCTTTTGGTAGGATGGCCATTTTGATGATGTTAATTCTTCCTATCCACGAGCAAGGGATGTCTTTCCATTTCCTTGTGTCTTCTTCTATCTCTTTTAGTAGC
>PVHY01018351.1:0-29420 GCA_004024945.1 Uropsilus gracilis
TGGAGAACAGCGCCTGGAGCAGGCAGGATCCAAATGATCCAACAATGGATGCTCAGAGCAGAAAGAGGCAGGCCGAGACCCCTGCCCTCCCCCTACCTGCCCCCTCCCAGACTCACAGCTGTCAATATCCGCAGATGCCAGCTTCCCTGAAGGGCCGAAGTGGATGCGGATGAACTTGCCCTGTGGGCAGGAGGGCAGACTTCGCTGGGGTCCAGCCAGTGCTGCCCTGTGTACCAAAGGTTCCCCACCACCTCTGTCCCCTGCTGCTGGCCCAGCTCTGCTCCCACTGGCCACTCACAAAACGCGAGGAGTTGTCATTCCGTAGGGTCTTGGCGTTGCCAAAAGCCTCCATAGCGGGGTTGGCCTCGATGATTTGATCCTCAAGGGTACCCTGGTGGTGGAGAGTTGAGAGGTGGGTCAGCCCAGGTGCTGGTGGACTGGGGGATCAGAGCAGCCCGCGGTCCAGGGTGTTGGCTCATCCCCAACAACCTCTAGCTATTACCCACTGCACACACACTGTCCATACTCACCCCAGTCTTTGTGGCCAGAACTTGCTGGGGAGGGAAAGAAGACAGCATCAGAGGGTGTGGGTGTCACCAGGCCGCAGGGGGCAGCAGTTAGCAGGACAGTGAACGTTAGTCACCCAAATGTGTTGCCCCCATCAACTCCCCATGCCTAACCCTCCCAGGACTAAGAGAGAAATGCTGGAAAGTGGGATCAAACCTGGCCTTGATCAGGGGCTTGAGGCAGGGAGCTGCTTATGGGTGTCACCATCTTCCCCTCCCCCAGTTCTGTCTCTCAACGCTTTCATATCCTCTCAATTCCCAGCCTCTATGAAGTAGGCCATCCCCAAGCTCTAGAGGTTCCTGACTAAAATCTACTCCCTTCAGCAGCCAGCTCAAATGCTCCTTCTTCCAGAAAGGCTTTCCTGATGTCCTGAGGCTGAAGGAGAACTCTTCCCACTCTGAACCTTCCCTCCACAATAACCCTTCTTGACATTTCCCCCTTATAGCATGATGAGGGCCATTCATTCCAAGTGGCCCTGCAGGTGTGTGTCACAGGCCCTATTATGCAAATAAACTAAAATTCAGGCACTGGACCCAGGCAGCTTGTCCCCAGTGACACCACAGCCACCCTATGTCCCCCCAGAGGGACTTACTGAACCAAGGGAATCCTCCCTTCTTCTCCAAGCCTCATCCTGTCTTCATCCCATTCCCTTTCCCACCCTAGTTCCCAGCATCCTGGGAAGAAAGGAAGAAGAGATTCTGGAGTAACAAGGGCCATGCCAGGGAGCCTAAGAATAAAAAATCCTCCCCGAAGATTGGTGGGGGAGGGAGTCTACGCCCCACAAAGCTTCTGAGCAGGGCTGTGTATGGCAGGTGTGGTGAAATGTGGGACCAAGGGGAAGAGATTGACAAGGCGCTTACGTCCCAGCACCGACCTTCAGGCCAGCCTTTTCCTCTCCACCTTCCTTACCTGGCACCACCTAGACGTCACCATCTAGAGCGCCCTCTGCCCCGTGACACTGTGCCCCTTCCCAAGTCCCTGTGAGGTGAGTCCTCTCCCTGCCCTCTCCACCCCACTCTTGGACTAGGTCCCAACTTTCCACAGCATCCTCAGAGACATTTTGGAGGTTTGGCAAATGGGGTGGGGAGGGGAAGGGAGAGTGCTAGAACCAAAACAACCAGGACAAAACACCCAAGGCAAAACAACAAAAACAGCCACCACCACCACAACAAGAAAAAAAAAGGAAAAAAAAAAGATCAAATGCAGAAAAAGGAAAAGGAAAAAGGGAGGGGAGGGGACTTTGAGATGGAAAAAAGAAAAGCAGGATAGAAAAACGCCCCAGAATGAAGCAAGGCTCAACAGGACCAGAAGAGGGTCTGTATGGGGGGGGGCAGTTGGGCTTCTGGAAAGAAAACGGAGCCCGTGTTGGGGTGGAGTGGGGGTGGGGGGACAGTACAGAATTCTGAGCTGCTGGCTCCGGGGCGAGGAACATGTGCTGTACTTCAAAACAAAACGTTCCTCCCCCATTTTTTTCTGAAAATTTCAAAACTATAGAGAAGTCATGGGGTACAAATTCATCCCCAACCTGGCCGGTAGGAAGGCCAAGCCTCCAGCTCTGGCTAATGCACAGAAGCCTGCTTGTTTGCTGGAAAGCAGCTGACGCTGGTGCAGGAAAACCGAGACGTAAGCTACTTCTTAGTAGAGCAATCTGTTTGGTAAACTCAGAAGAGGGAGGGTGTGATGTTTGCACATTGCAAGTCCAGGAAGAGCTGCGGTCCCCCCCACCCCCAGTTTCAGGCGGGAATGCTGAGGCAGGCCCAGGGCTGGGAGTCACAGCACATCCCAGGGGGCCATGGCCCTACGGGTCAAGCCTTGCTCAGGCCAGAGTCGTCCACCAGAGTGGGAGGCTCAGGCAGGGCTGGAGGCCCCGGGGGATCAAATTTAAAAATTTAAAAAGGAGAGAGGAAGAAAAGGCCAGAAAAACAGAAGCAGTGGGGGTGGTGCCCGTGAGGGCGAGTCTTACGGCCTTCTTGCCCGGCCCGTCTCCCAGGGCAGCGACGATGGCAAAGTACTGAATGACCCGCTTGGTGTTGACCGTTTTACCGGCCCCCGACTCTCCACTTGGACAACACAAACATGAGTCACAATACCCGCCTGCTCACTCTCGTGCCTCCCTCCCCAAGACACCTGTCCTCAAGCAGGGCCCCTGTGCCCTCCTTCCTCCCATGCTCAGGACCCCTGACTCAAAACCCCCAGATACAGATCAGCCCTCGGAGGTGCTGCGTTGTCTACAAAGCCAGCAGTTACGGACTGTCCCTGGGAGACAGAACTCGCCGGAGGACACCCCTGTTCACCGAGCATGCCGTGTGGGGGGGCGCTGCACCTAGCCTGAACATTTAGGCCTTCAGCAGCTTGTCAGGCAGCACCCTCATTTTATAGGTGAGGGAGCAGGGCTCAGAGAAGCACTAACTGCCCCTGCTGTGTGCCAGGCACATGCTCTGACCCGGGAGCTCCTTGCAGCGCTGCGTGGAGGCATAGTAGGGTGGTGGTGTCCTTCCCAGAGAGACTCGGGCCTACAGGCACCAGCAGTCAGTGGAAACATGAGGACCTGAGCCCAGGTCTTTCTGGATTCAAAGACCTTGTGGTTAACTAAAAGGCTGTATATGTGTAACTACACCCATGTCCATGCTGGCTTGGTTAGACATGCGTTTGGCATGTAAGTATTCTAGCACATTCCCATTGGGGCAAATGATAGGTCTGGAATAAGAGTCAGAGCTAAGGAGATGGGAAGATGAGGACAAGGGATTGGATCATCCCTTGAGCCAGAACCAGAATTCCCCAAAGAACAAAGTAGAAGATTCCAGGGCCTAGGGGAGGGTGTCAGGCTGGTGATGACTCTGCTGCCTGGGCATTCATTCCCTGCCCACCACTTGTGATGCATCCACCCAGAATGGGACACAGAAGCCACTGAGGCCTAGCGTAGCTTCAGCTGGCACACTGGCTCCAGGTGGTACAAGCCCTGCACTGGGCACTTTGGATTCAACCCTGGGAGCGGATCCCATCCTCTTCCTGCCGGATGGCCAGCACTTCCCACCCCATCCCCAGAACCCCACACTCACGTGATCAGCATGGACTGGTTCTCTCTGTCTGGAGAAAAAGGGGTGGGGATAGAGATGTGAGTGGAGGTGAGGTGCCAGCCACAGAAGGCACCCCTCAGGGGCCATGGCATTGGAGCAGCACCCCCACCACCCAGGGTCTGAAACAGGAAAGCCCAGGTGAGACGAGAGGCCAGAACAGATAGAAGGGCTATGTACCATCGGCCGGAGAGTGCAACGGAAGGTGTGGGGAGCAGGGGGTCTTTTGCAGAGACCATGGAGCAAGGGCAGGGGTGCAGGTGGGGGGGTCAGTGGCCCTTACTGCGCAGCATGTCGTTGTAGGCGTTATCTGCCACTGCGTATATGTGGGGCGGGGCCTCTGAGCGGCGCTTCCCCTTGTAGGCAGCCACCACGGAGGCTGTGTAGACCGGGAGCCATTTGTAGGGGTTGATGGTGACGCAGAAGAGGCCTGAGTAAGTCTGAGAGAGTGTACAGGTGAGTCACAGGAGGCCAAGTGCCCATCCCCAGACCCCAGACCCCTACCCTCACAAAACCATGACCCTTGCACCTGCCATGCTGTGCCTTCTGTGGCTGTTCAAGTGTCACCCCAGACTGACTCTGGTGCAGGGTCCAGCTCCATAGCCCCATGGCCTCCTTGTAGTCTGTCCCCTGCAGCAGTTCCACCCCCACACTTCCATAGCCCTGCCTCCGGACACCCCCCCCAACAAGGCCTCACCTTACCCACTGCTAGCCCCAGGCCCTGCACACAGCTCCACCCCTTCCCCCTGGCTGCTCCACAGCTTACGTAGATCATCCAGCGAGCATAGCGCTGGCGGAGGTTGTGCAGCACAGTTGCCTCATTGAGGTGCGTCATCATGGACATGTCCTCAAGCAAGTCGAAGCGGGGAGGGTTCATGGGCTGCAGCTCGGCTTCGCGGACGGTCAGCACCTGCCAGGGAGGCCAGGTGGTGGACCGGTGGGCAGGGTGGAACCGACTGATGTCCATCTCTCACCCCCAGGTGCTCATGGTGCATCTAGTGTGCGCTGGCCAGGAACTGCACCCCCAGGACACCCCCCCAATCCCAGAGAAAGGGGGAGCCCAACCTTCTGGTCTTTGGTCTCCACGTTGACTTTGCCGCCGGTAGCTTCCGACTTGATCTCTGCCTCCACGTAGGCATCATGTTCATCGGGTAGCCAGACCCGCTTCTTCCCTGGGTGTGGAGAGAACGTTGGGACTTGGAGGGCAGCTGAGGCACATCTCTGGGCTTGGGGACCTAGCTGTGCTCCCCAAGCCTTGTACATGGAGCTCCCTTCCCGAGAGTCCATCTGTCAACATCCAGTTAAGATCCCTTCAAACCGAGATAGGTGTGGGCAGGGCTCATCAGAGCTCCCTGGCAAGGGCTAACAGTCCTTCACTGCTGGGTCCAGACCCCTGCGTCCACCATCTTTGCCCTGGCACCCTGGGAAGATCCTCATTCTCTCTGGGCTTGTTCCCTGAAAGGCAGAGCATGATGGCCATCTCCTAAGGTATCTTAGGCGTGGCCTCAGCCTCAGCCTCAGCCTCAGCCTCAGCCTCAGCCTCAGCCTCATCAATCTCAGGGGAGTTCCACCTCTCCGGTTCTGCGGAAGACCCAGCCCTGAGTCTCCTGACGGTGTGTGCTCCTTCCAGCTGGGCCAGCAGGCCCCGAGGCTTTGGGGAGCCCATATTTCCTGGTGGCTAAAGGCACAGATTTGGGTAGCCGGATTCCAGGGCCTGCCCGGCTGCTTCCTCGCCAAGGGCTCAGGTTCTCCAGGACCAGCTACACAACTTGCAGATCTCACTTAAAACGGAGGCCCCCTTGCTCAAACACATCATTAAACATTTCGAAGCAGAAGACCGGGCACGGTGGCTCGTGCCTGTAAGCTTCAGCCTATGAAGCGGCCGGGGCTAGGGATTGTAGTTCGAGTGCCGCCGGGGGCACGTAGCGAGACCTGGTCCCCAAAAAATAGCTGGGCATGGTGGTGCGTGCCTGTAATCCCAGCTACCTGGGAAGCTGAGGTTGGGGATTGTTTGAGTCTGTGGTACCCCGGGCAACATGAACCTGCGGTTCCATGGGCAAAAATAGCAAGACCTAGTCTCAAAAAAAAAAAAAAAACCATTTCAAAGCAGAGAGGACAGCGTTCCATCAGGCAGTGAGAAAGGAGGGAGAGGCACTGGGGTAGAAAGGCTGCAGAGCATGAGCCCCAGCTCTAAGGCAGGAGAAGCCACACAGGCTGCGGTCAGGTCACAGAGGCCTAAAGGAGGGCGAGCCTGGGCAGGACCGTTGCAACTGGCCTTCAAAGGGTGTCAAAGCCAGAATAGGACTTGGTGCTTTATCCTGCAGGCGCTGGGGCCATCAAAGGGATTTGTACTTTTTCACCAAAGAGCTCTGAGGAAGGGCATTTGACAGTGTGGGGAGATTTCCGGGCACCCTTTCGAGAGCAGGAGCAGGTGCCCCTGGAGGAGCTGCTCACCTGTGAAGCTGCCCTGGCCCTGATGCCCACTGACCCCCACTCCCTAGGTGGGGAAGGTGCATGGGAGGCCTCTGCCTGAGCCCAGCACACAAGCACTGCAGACACCGCCCATTGTGACTACTGTCCTGTGAGCAGACCGGACCATAAATAGTAGCCTTTATTCCTGGCCCTGGAAACAGCTTCGGCGCTGGAAAGTGCTAAAAAATAACTAGCCCAGGTTTGGTGGCACGGGGAGGTCGCTTGCATGCACACCCCTCATAGGGGTCTTAGGTGTCAGCCAGACTGGGAGGCAGGTGATGCTGGCCCATTTTACAGAAGAACAAACTACAGCTTGATGTACAGAGAGGGGCCCGGGGGTTCTAGCTCAGACTGAGGGCAGCGTGTCCCTGCAGCCGCCCTGCCCCACTCCTGGTCTGAGCCCACTGTGCTCTCTGCGGCTGTGCCCGCTCTGCCTGTACTTACCATCCCATGCGACAGTGTGTACTTTCATCAGCTCCTGGTGGCCCTGGCGGAGGTAAGGGGCAGATTCCCCGAGTTCACTCACATCCATCATGGTGGTGGCTCTGAGAGGTGGAAGACGAGGCCAAGGGAAGAGATGAAGGAAGGTGGAAGGAAGTCTTGGAGGTCCGGGGAGGCCAAGGCAGCAGGCACTGGAAAATGGCAGTGATGGGGGAACTGAGGGACCAGAGGCTCCACAGTGGGGCATAATCCAACAACCCACAAGACTGCATACTAGGTAACCCCTGCGACTCCCACCTCAGGCTCCCTAGTGAGCCCCCAATACACACAGACACCCTCTCAAACAGCAGAGCATCTTCTCCCACAGATACGCAGAGAATCGTGCCCACCCAGAGGCACCCTCCCCCACCCTGCCCCAACTGCCCTCCCTTCAGCTCCAACTCAGCCCTGATCACCCACCTCAGTACCACGGTGAGGGCTGGGAGCTGGGTTACCCCTTTTATTGCCGCTGTCAAGGTCAGTGGAGGAGAGCTATGTCAGCAATCTCCACGTGTCACGGCCCCCCCAGCCGGCCACAGGACACAAAAGGCAAATTCCCTTTTATCTCCACCAGCACAGCCCCTGGGCTATTTTTACCTCCCATTGTCAGGGGATCACAAAGGAGGAGAGACAAGTCCACTGAGCCACAGGGAGGCTGGGATTCAGAGACTGACCAGGGTGGGGACAGGGCACTGATAGACTTGGGAGGACTCAGGAGCCTGGAGAAAGAAACTAAGTCACAGGGAGCCTGATATACCCAGAAGACCAACATCCCCCCCCCCCCAAGAGCCAAGAGATTCAAGAGAGGGGGAAACCCCAGAATGTCCTCTGGGATTATTTGGGTGAATTCTCTTTATACACCCAGGGAAACTGAGGTTCAGAGAAAGGAAAGTACTGGTTAAGTCTTATAGATAAGCAGTGGCAGAGACCCAAGAGAAGCAGAGGGAGTGAGAAATCCCTTTCTAGCACCAGGAGGCTCTCTCATTCCCTCCTCTCCCCACCTCTGGAGTCCCCTGGGGCAATCACACACAAGGAAAACCAGACCTGGAACAATAGACACACAGCAATGATTTGGCTGAAGAGGAAGCGAATTGAAGACATTTAGGTCAACTAGGCACCCCTTCATATTCTTCCCATTCAAGAGTGACAGGAAGTCAACTTTCCACACAGCGCCCTCCAACATCCCACTCTCAACAGGCATTTGGGTTGCTGGTGCTCAGGATGCCTGAAAAGGCTCTGGAATGTGTCAGGGTGCTTCAGGCTCTCCTGTCCATCACCCCACTCTGGTGATGCCATAGCATTTTAGAGTCCAAGAATCAAAGGGTCCTGGAACCTTACACTGGACACATAGAAAGACAGCACTGCAGAGCAACATTCCAGCAGACGTCAAGCCCAGCGTCAAGCATGGAGAAGCCCTCTCTCCCTGCAATACCAATTCCAAATGTGTAGCTGTAACTGTAGCCTATAAAATATATGAGACTCATTCCAAGATTTTTTTTTCTCCACACATAGTTCAGAACAGGTAAAAATAAGTTATGACAGAGGTGGAAGAGTAGTCCTTTGAGGGAGGTAGTGACTGGGGGGAGGGGAGGGACACAGGGAAAGTTCTGTCAATGAGCTGAGTGGTGAGTGTACACTGTAAAGCTGGCTGGGCTGTCCATCTAAGGTGTGTGCATTTTATATAAATTGCATGAAAACTCTATGACTACATGGCCACATTTGGCCGTATCTATCAAAATGGCAAATGTTCAGGCCCTTTCAGAAATCAGTCCTACAGACATGTCCCCACGTCATGAAGTGACACAAGTCTCCCTTGAGTGAACACATTGATTATTCCTATTCTTTCGGCTACTATCTTACTATTTCACTTTCAGGGCTGTGGCCAATATTTTCTCACAGTCTAGTGAATTTTTGTGAAGTAAACACACCTTGTTCAAGAAAAGTTACCAGCATCCCTCTTCCACTCACTGTCTGACTTCTAATGTTACAGATTTGTTTTTTTTTAATTTTTATTTTATTTTCATATTTATTTATTTATGTATTAACTAGAGAGTAGGTCTCACTATGTTGCCCAGGGTTGTCTCAAACCTGAAGACTCAAGTGATCGCTAGCCTCAGCTTCCCAGGTAGCTGGGATTGCAGGTGCATGCCACCATGCCCGGCTATCAGATTTGTTTTTAGAAATTTGTATGAATGGGAATCTACATGAAGAATTCTTTCAGTCTTTCTCTCCACATTATTTGTGAAAACATCATTCTATGTCATTCTCATCGCAGAACTTTGGTTGCTTCTTACCTGCCTCACCTGGCTGAGGGTTAGGTCCCCAATGCCGTGCAGAGCCCGTGCGCACAGGAGAAAGTCAACATTATCATTTGCACTAGAAAATGAAACAAAGTCACTAACTAACTTGGAGTATGGGGTCTTGATCTTGCATGGGGTCAGAAGATGCAGAGGGCCGGGCATGGTGGCGCATGCCTGTAAGCGGCAGTCTAGGAAGCCACGGCCAGAACTGGGGATCGTGGTTCGAGTCCCGCCGGGGACACATAGTGAGACCTAGTCCCCCAAAAAATAGCTGGGCGTGGTGGCACGCGCCTGTAATCCCAGCTACCTGGGAAGTTAAGGCTGGGGATCGTTTGAGTCCGTGGTATGGCAGGCAACGTGAGCCTGCAGTTCCATGGGCAAAAAAAAAAAAAAAAAAAGAAGATAGAGCCTGTGGATAGGGACACAGCTCACTTTCCACAGTACTTTACAAAGGGGGCTTCTTGCTGAGGGCTCGGGCAGTAGCATCAACCTGGAGAATCTGATCCTCAAACACACCAAGCCAGTTCCTGCCCCAAATCCTGATTCTAGAATTTCCTGCTCGACATATAAAGCTAGGGCTGAAAGACCAATTGCCCAAAACAGGTTTAGACGTGCTCTATAGGTTCACTTCTACCATGCGAGGCACACCTGCTGATGTGAATAAGCAGTGAGGGAAGCCAAGGTGTGCCTAAGAGAGCGATGGGTATTATGACTCCACCGGACTATGGTCCAGTCCCTGAAGACCCAAGCTTCTTGGGAAGCTGCTCTGGGGCAAAGCTGCCTACAAGAGCAGAGCAGTGGGGGCTGTGGGACAAGGAAGCAGAATTTGAATATATGCCAGAAAAGGACATTTTGCTCTCAGAGTCAGTCAGGAGCAGAAGTGGCTTCCTTCGAAGGAAGCAAGCCTGCCCACAGCAAGGAAGTCATACAGAGGTTAGGCTTTGAATTCGGTGACCCCGGAGATCTGCCTCAACTTCCCAGAATTTTAGAACATCATCCCAAGAAACCCACCCAAGGTAACCTGTGTAGACAACCCAGTCTCTTCTCCTGCCAATGTTATGAGCAAGAACTGTGTGTGTGGCTTGGTCTAGAATGCTGAACACTAGAAATCTGGGGCATTAGAACCCCAAAGGGTTAGAATCCTGGCATCAAGAGATTTGAAGTAACTATGACAAAATACAGTCAATGTTTGCTCACTTATTCTTTTTTTTTTCTTTTTCTTTTTTTTTTTTTTTTCTGAGACTAGGTCTCGCTATTTTTGCCCATGGAACCGCAGGCTCTCGTTGCCCGGGGTACCACAGACTCAAGCAATCCCCAGCCTCAGCTTCCCAGGTAGCTAAGATTACAGGCATGCGCCACCACGCCCAGCTATTTTTTTTGGAACTAGGTCTTGCTACGGGCCCCAGGCGGGACTCGAACTGCGATCCCTAGCCCCAGCCACTTCATAGGCTGAAGCTTACAGGCACAAGCCACCGTGCCCGGCAGTTGCTCACTTATTCTCCTGCATGTGATTTCCTGTTTCTTTTACATTTCTCCATCTTTTAAGTCTCCCAGGGCATTGGGAATCAGGAGGAAATCGTCTTGTCCAGACCCTCCCTTTCTCTGTGCCCCTGCTGGGGACAGAGGGACACCAAGGTCAGACTCCAGGACCCAGCTGCCAAGGTGAGCTTTCTGTCCCAGACATGACCACCAGGGAAGGGGAAAGTAAATCTGAGCAGCACACCTAGGCTGCATGTGCCACCCTCCTGGGCTGGGGAACTTGCTCCAGAAACCACTGAGCATTCACGATCTTCTGAGGACAGAAAGTACTGCCAGTGCTAGAACGGGCTGGAGAGGGCCGTGTCTTGGGCTGTTTTCAGAGCCTCACACCCACAGGCCCTCACAGCCAGGTGCTCTAGTCAGGCCTACTGCTTTCCCCAAAGACTGAGATGCTGCGCTCCCCCCCCCCCCAATCGACTCCCTGCAGCAGAGCCAAGGGATGTGAACTAGGGAAGAGCTGGAGGGGAAGAGCAGGGCCTCAGGTAGCACCTGCCCAGCAGGTGGCTAACAATCAAGACTGGATGATTTATGACATCAGGGCCTGGAGTCCAGCAAGACACCAGGGGCTAAGTGACCCCAACTCCTCACCCCCAGCTGCTCAGATCACCAGCTGCTCAGAGTGCCAGAGCCCACCTCTCAGGCCCAGGATGCAGCTTCTGAGCAGAAACTATTCTGGAGCAATTTCCAGGAACAGCGAGCTGATGGGGCAAAGTCCCAAAGGGGCAAAGTCCCTCTGGTTTCTCTTCCTGCAGCTCAGGATCTGGGTTGGGAAGAAGGCTGGAGAAAGCAAGCAAGTGGAGATAAGCATAAAAGGTGTCACTTGAGAATCAGCCCAACATATGCAGCCACCAGGGTACCCAGTACCTGGCAGTCCTCCCCTGGATAGAGACATGGCAGGGCGCTGGTCAAATGTACTATAGCTGTAGGCCGGGCATGGTGGCTCGTGCCTGTAAGCTTCAGCCTATGAAGCGGTTGGGACTAGGGATCACAGTTCGAGTCCCGCTCGGGGCAACTCAGCGAGACCTAGTTCCAAAAAAATAGCTGGGCATGGTGGTGCACGCCTGTAATCCCAGCTACGTGGGAAGCTGAGGCTGGGGATTGCTTGAGTCTGTGATACCCCGGGCAACGAGAGCCTGTGGTTCCATGGGCAAAAATAGCAAGACCTAGTCTCAAGAAAAAAAAAACAAATATACTACAGCTAAGAGGGATACTTGCATCCAATCCAACATGACAATGGAAGCACCCGTCAGCTTCTACTCTGAGTCCAGTGTGGGAGCAGCACGTTCACTACCCAGGAAGGGACAAGGACAGGCACACAGAGCAGAGGTGAGAATGGGGGAGTCTGAAGGATGAAAGTGACTGACACCCAGACTGGCAAGGAGAGGGCCGTGACAGGCCCGTTTCCTCACAGAGCAGCCGTAGATGAACAAGCAACTGGTTCTGAAGATAATTAGACACTACACACTGTGAAGGAACTGAACAGACCCTTGCTGTGGAGGTGATGGCTTTGTCAGGGAGGGCTCTCTGAAGGGGTGACTTTTAAAGGTAAGATGTGAAGAATGGAAAGTGGCAGCCAAAGAAAGAGCTGGGCAAGAGTATTCCAAGCAGAAGGAATGCATGAGACTGAGAAAGCTTGGTGTGTCTGAGGTCCCCTCACAGTGCTAGGGCCCCTTGACAAGGTGCGGTTCAACAGGTAGGCAGGGGCCAGGTCACCAGGAGTCAAATAGAATGTGGCAGGGACTCTGGACTTCACTGGAAGGAGAGCATGAGGCATGAAGTCTGAGTATGCTCACACTGGCTGCCACAGCGAGAATGGCCTAGAATGAGAATGAGATGCCATGGGAGACCAGTGAGAAGCCTGTGTTCAGCCAGGTGAAAGGGGAGGGGACAGGGCAGGAAGAGGCACTGAGGTAGAAAGGGATGAGCCTGAGCCCCAGCTCCAAGGCAGGAGAAGCCACACAGGTCACGGGGGGGGGGGGCATAAAGGAAGAAGGGGGGCTGGGCAGGGCAGTTGGGACTGGACTTCGAAGGGCATCAAAAGCCAGATTAGGACTTGGTGCTTTATCCTGCAGGAGCTGGGGAGCCATCAAAGGCATTTTTATTTTTATTTATTTTTTCATCAAAGAGCTCTGAGTAAGTGCATTTGACAGTGCGGTGAGATTTATGTGTTCATAAGATCCCCGCGGCAGCTGTGTGGAGGGCGGGCTGAAGGGGCGAGACCGGTGGCAGGAAGACTGACTCAGGAGGAGGCTTCCCTAGTGGTCCAAATGTGAGGTGGTGAGGCCCAAAGAGGGGCTCTCCACCCTGGCACCCTGGGGGTGGCTGGGCCCCTGTTTGTCCAAGGCTTGCCCCCCTCCTGGGGCCCTGGGCAGCTGCAGAGGGCTCGAGTGGGCCCCCGCTCTGATGCTTCCAGCAGAAAATAGGATGAGGGCAGCCAAAAGGCATCAAGGCTGTTTATCCGGAGGAGAGACGCCTCAGCATGGATTTAGGGCTGAAAGGTTACTAGGGACCAGCTGTCCCCCATCCTCACAAAGGGCAAACAAAGGAGGGGACCGTGGCCTCAGCTGCAGCAACAGGGAGGGAGGTGAGACACACGAGGGACATCAGAGGATGAACGGGTCCTGAGTGATCATGGGAGTCCCATTGAACAGTCAGGGAAACTGAGGCCAAGAGGAAGGGGGCAGGTCCTTTTCCAAGATCACAGTGAGTCAAAGATTAGATGAGGCCCAACAGCAGCCTCTCCCTTTCAAAGGCCCCACGGACCTCCCAGGGTGCTCCCAAGAATTCCTGAGGTTACCCCTGGAGAATTAGGGGTATGCAGTCCTCCTTGAGTCCTCCCAGACAGAAGGACCTGTGTGGGACGGAAGGGGTCAGGTTCTCTGATTTGCTACATCCTTGAGCTCAGCCTTTGTCTGAGGCTCACACTGCCTGAACAACTCTCTGCCCTCAATCCCAGTCAGTCTCGCTGTTGCTGGCATTTGTAGGAGTCTTGTATGGCTTGAGAGTCTTGGTCTTCTGTGTCTCCCTGTCTCTCTGCCCTCCTGTCATGCCTCTGATTCAGTCTCTCTGGAGCTGAGCTGAGCTGGGCTAACCTCTCATCCCCAGTGGGCCCTCACTGGTAAATGCCCCCATGGAGACAGTGTTCGGGCCCAGTGCCCAGGGCCGGGACAGGTGACAGCAGCTGTGGATCTATCTATAGTTGCCTTGCCCTTCAATTGTTCCCAACTTCAAACAATGGATTACAGACACCCCCACCAGCCCTGCCGAAATGGATCCCGGGGGGCAGAGGATGAGGTTCACGAGGTGAACCACATGGTGATCTCATGTGTCTACCTTTGTCTGGACCCCCATATTCCCACCTATAGTTGTGGGGCTATTGGGAAAAACAAAAAAACTTCTTCTAAGCCGGGTGTGGTGGTGTGCACCTGTAATCCTAGTTACCTGGGAGGCTGAGGCTGGGGACCACTCTTGAGGCTGTGGGTTTGAGACAACCCTGGGCAACATATCGAGACCTAGTCTCTTAAAAAAAAAAAAAAAAGGAGAAACAACTTCAACACTAATAGCTGAATTTTCAGTTAGGACATTCACTTTAAAATACTATTTAAACCTTCATGAAAAGCTAGCAGACATGTCTGATCAAGGCACTGGCACACAAACAACTGCATTTCTTTAACATTTTCCAAGGAGAACACCTCCAATTTTCTTTATAAACACTCAGAACATCAGGCTTGGAAAGCCAGGCATGTCTGTAAAAACAGAAACTTGAGTATGGTCAAAGCAGTATTTCTTATCATTTAAAATCATATATTCTTTCAGCCGGGCCCAGTGGCTCGTGCCTGTAAACTTCAGCCTATGAAGCAGCTGGAGCTAGGGATTGCGGTTCGAGTCCTGCTCAGGTCAACACAGGGAGACCTAGTCCCAAAAAAATAGCTGGGTGTGGTGGCGTACGCCTGTAATCCCAGCTACCTGGGAAGCTGAGTCTGGGGATTGCTTGAGTCTGTGATACCACAGGCAACAGGAGCCTGCGGTTCCACAGGTAAAAGTAGCAAGACCTAGTCTCAAAAGAAAAAGAAAAATTATATACTCTTTCAAAACTTGGCTGTTCATAAAACTGGAACATTAGAGAATCTGTATTAGACAAAAGTAAACTTCAAATACTTAAATTCAAATACCTATCACTCCAACAATACAGTGCAGTCTTTTGCGAGTAGTTTCTTCAAAAGATTTGTGTGTTTTAAGCCTACCTAGGAGGCCATGCAAATATAGGACCAGTAGATACAGGAACAGGAGGGTGTGTGTGTGTGTGTGTGTGTGTCTGTCTGTCTGTCTGTGTCTGTATGTGTCTATGTATGTCTGTGTGACTTTGTGTGTTTCTGTATGTTTGTTCATCTGTGTCATGGGTTTCCTTTCTCCTGCCTCAGTTGACAGACACCCTTGGGTGATGGGATGTCAGACCCCATGAGGGCAGACACCTGAGCTGTAGAATACACATTTCTTATGCTGGTCCTTAAGAAGAGTGGGGTCCTGCTACATAACATGACTCAAGTGTGAGGCATGGTGCCGAGGGATGAGGAACACCCTATCTAAAGCCAGACAGCTTGGGACTGGCCCTGCCAGTTTCCAGCTATGAAATCTTAGAAAATTACTTAACCTCTTAAAAAAACAGAGATTCAGAAAAAGTACCCAACACATAGGGTTGTGATGAGCCTTATATAAATGGAAACATCCAACTGTGCACTGGTGCCTGGCACATACAGGAGACAATAATTACGGTTACTATTTCTAAGACCTATCATTATGTGGGGAGAGAAGGATTAAAAGAGGGAGAGGAAAGAAGAGAGGGAGGGAGGGAGAGAAGGAGGAAGGGAAGGAAGGAGAGAAGAAAGAAGGGAGAGGGAGAGGAGTGAGGGAAGGAGGGATAGCATCTGTTCTCACCCATGCAAAACTGGAGAGGGAAGAGCTGCTTGTGTGCTTACCCATGGGAAACTCCCGCTTGGAAGGTAGTAAACTGGGGAGAGTGGTTGCCTCTGCAGAGGGGGCTTGGTGGCTGGGGGCTCAGGAAGGAAGGGGACTGACTTTTTCCTTGTATGTCCATTTAAACCTTTTTATTTTGAATGTGTCCATGTCACCTATTTCTTAAGTGTTTGCTAATTGAATAAGGGTCACTGCCAACCTGATCTTTGAAAAAGCAAGTCCCTACTCTGTGCCAGTGGGAGGGCACTCAGCTCTGAGTCTGAGTTCCTGGGACACCTTCTTTCCTTCAGCCCAATAGCTGACAAAATGAGTCCAGAGTAAATGGTCAGCCAGGAGGCGGCTTCCCAGTTTCCAGTGCACACATCAGAGGGGGGTGGGGTGGGGGGCGCATGTGGAAACCGGCTCCTGCCTCCAGCTTAGTCCTCAACTCTCTGGCACAAACTATTCTTAGAGTCCAGATAATGCCGGCAGTTGCTGCTGCTCATATCAGCTTCCAGAACTACTCAACCCTGAGAGGCCCAGGGCTGCCCCCGCCCTTGTTGCTGGCCACCCTGCCAGGTATGGGCATCCTACTGGCTCTTTCCTCTGCACTATACAGCTTCGTACATTCCAGCACTTACAGGTAGGTAAGAGGACTACATGGTGGACCTCTCTAAAAGTTCCATGCCAGGCAGCAGGGTGAGCTGAGAGCAACACCCTACCGTGTCCCCCTGTGGGTCACCATCCAGACATTTCAACCCTGGATTCCAAACTATGCTCAGAATATAAATGAAAGGTATGGGGGTGATGGATATGGACCAGCTAAGGGAGCCGGGGCAAGCCGAGGGAGGAAATAGGAGCAGAGAGGGGCCTGGGGGGCTAGTCTATGAAGAGAGAGCAAATCAAAACTAGGAAGATCTGGGAAGAAAGGGTCTGACAGCACTGGCTCTAGAGTCAGACTAAGCCTTATGTTGCTTTACACACTATTCCTTTTTTTTTTTTTTTTTTGAGACTAGGTCTCGCTATTTTTGCCACGGACTCAAGCAATCCCCAGCCTCAGCTTCCCAGGTAGCTGGGATTACAGGCGCTCAACACCACACCCAGCTATTTTTTTGGGATTAGGTCTTGCTGTATTGCCCCGAGTGGGACTCAACCACGATCCCCAGACCCTGCCGCGACTCCATAAGCTATTGCTTACAAGCAAGTGCCCAGCCTCTATTCCTCTCAGAACTTTAGTTTCTATGTTAAATGGGCCCAGTCTTCTATCTTAATGCTGTGCTGAGTCAGTGAAACATGTGTATACAGAGCTTAGCCTGTGCCTGACATACAGAAACATTGTAAATGTCAAGCAATGGTTCCTTTCCAGCCTTGAAGCCACTGCGACTAGGTGGGGCCTGGGCTGTGCACTTAACTAAGACTGCTCTTCAAATCCCTGCTGTCGTTCACAAACTACTGTGAGCAAGTCACTAATCCTCCCTGAGCCTTGGGTTCCTTTTCTGCAAAGAAGATATACAGAGTGGCTGCCTTATAATATTGCTGAAGTAAATGGACACAACAAGTGCTTAGCCGACTCTAAGATCAACCACACACAGGTGTGGACTTGGCTACGTGTGTAAAGAGAACATGGAAGGGAAGCCTTGGTTCCAGCACTGTGGAATCCAAGGCAGCACCCAGGATGGTCAGCACGCTGGAAGAGCCATCTAATGGGCTTAACATGGGAGAAGAGTCCCAGGATCTTTCAAGACCACATCTACCCTACCCCCAAGCCTAGGTCCTCCCTAGGGTCACAGGATCAGGATGGGGTTGCTCCAACCTGGGTCAGTTTCTCATTTAACTGAGTTCAGCCGACACTCTCTGAAGCCCCCCAGAGTGGGACTGTGGGGCTTGCTCTAAAGGATTAGGACTCTGCCTGGCAAAGAAAATAGGCTTGGACAGGTTAACAATAGTGATGCAAGCCCTCCCGGGGCAGGTACACTTAGCTCAAGCTGGAAAATGAGGGAAGCATGTTTGTCTTTCCTAAAAAAACAGTTAAGGTTGGAGCAGGAGGATGGTGGTTTATGGTAGCTCTATCCTTGCCCTGTGGTCATGGTTGGTCAGACCAGGAGGTGAAGAGCAGAGAGTGATGCAGAGTCAGACTTGGAAATGCAGCCAGTGGATCCACCCTGAGTGTAGTGAGATATTCAATATATTGAGGTAATGCTGATTTCCATGCTTCAGGCATTCACTGCCCACCTCTCATGAAACTCGTTTCTGGATTTAAGGGCAAGAGAGCCTCCTTAAGCACAGACCAAGGTTCTTTTCATGGGATGAATATATTTACTGTCCTATCCTATGTACTGAGATTTATATTTAATTTCTAATTAAAAATTTTATTGAGGCAATTATATATTCCAATGTAACTGCTACAAAGATCCCCTATAGTGACAATGATACAATCCCCTGAACTTAATCAGATTTCCACATACATGTGTATGTATGTGTGCCTTCTATAGAATTTTAGTACCTGTGTAGGTACCTGGAGTCTCTGCCTATAAGACCATCTACTGCTCCATGACCTGGCCCTTCCCACTCCCACACTCAACCCCAACTCCTCACTAATTCCCCTCCAGATACACTGGTCTTGCATCAGAGGGTTTATATACTACCAGCTCCCTCTGCCTCAGGGGCTTGGCTTCTACTATACCCTCCAATCAGGGCGCTCCTTCCTCACACCAGGGCATGCTACCTATTTCTTGTCCTTCAAGTCTTAGCTTAAATGTCACCTACTCAAAGATGTACTTTAGTAGTTGGTAGGTCCCTTCTATAAGTGTTATCTCTTTCCTTTGGTATCATATCCCTATTTTAAAATTTCTTACATTTATTACTAGGTCTGTTTATCATCTGTCTCCCCAACAAGACTAAGTCCTCCTTGAGGCCTGAGAACAGGAAGAGCACACTCTGTAGTGGACAATTCTCCAAAGCAGCTGGTCTAGGACTCAGTGGAGAAAAGGTTCACAAGAGTGCCCAGCGAATGGGCCATGTCCACTGGGCATCTTCCTCTCAAGAACCATCTTCCCCTGGGCCTCCCACGGTGCTCCCTGCTGTCTATTCTGTGCCAGAGCCCATGGATATCATGACTCATATTTCTCTCCCACCCATGTCTGAGCAAGTCTCTCCTTTCTTTGCCCTTCTTTGTTTACCAACTAGGTTAACAAACAAGCACAGTGCTTCAGCAGCCTTGAGGCACACTGCTTGAATGCAAACGCTCAGTCTCTTTGCTCTTCTGCTCCTGTATCGAGAGCAGGAGTAACAACACCTACTTCATACAGCATTAAGTGAAATAATCATATGAAAAAGAAAAAGCACAGTGCCTCACACAGTGTTCAATACATAATCATTACTATTCTTTATCATTATCATGGTCACCAACTCAGTAGAATAAATAAGGAAATTACATACCCCCAACAATACAGAGGCCATGATAAGGTCCCCTAGAAGGATGTGGGATCCCATTCTCATCCTCACACAATTCCCTCTGGCTTCTCCTGTTCTTTTCTTTTCTTCGTAAAAGTTCAGGGAGATGGAAGGGCTAAGCTCCATCTGGGGAAAGGCTCCCCTCAACTGCTTTCTATGCTATTAACTTGGGAAATTCCAATGAAATATCATTTCAAAACCACTATTAGCAGAAACCAAAAAAAACTGTCTGACATTAGTGAGTCTTGGTGAGGATATAGAACAACAAACAGTTCTAACACATTGTGGGCAGGAGTGCAAAACTGTAAAACCACTTGAAGAAATTTTGTATTATCTAGTAAATTGGAGTAATTCCATGACCTTCAACATATCACACAAGGAGGCACATATTAGACAGGTTATCATTTGTAAAATGCCAGAGACAACCCAAAGATCATTCACAGGAGAAAAGTAAACTGTGTGTAAATTTTTATGGTTTAGATTATGCCATAATTTAACAAAGCACAAGCAACCAAACAAAAGATTAATTGGAAAATATATAGACTCTGTTTCACACCTTATATAAACACTAACTCGAATCAAATTTAAAAGAGTGAAAACTATTAAAGTCTTAGAAGACACAGGTGTAAATTTTTATGGTTTAGATTATGCCATAATTTAACAAAGCACAAGAAGCCAAATGAAAGATTAATTGGATTTCATCAAAATGAAAAACATTTGGGCTTCAAAGACCTTCCACAAAATGGGAGAATGTATTTGCAAGTCATATATAAATCTGGTATCCAAACATATGAGGAATTCTTACAATTCAACACCAGACAACCAAAAAAAAAAAAAAAAAAACACACAAATAACCCAACTTAAAAGTTAGACAAAGATTTGAGCAGACAGTTCTCCAAAGAAGATATTCCTGTCTGTCACTAAGGTTTCTTTTCACAAACCTTTTCCCTTTGCAAAGCAGCAGCAGCAACTTCTCTTTCTGTGCACCTGTAACTATACAAGCGCCTCTTGTTTTCATTCTTCTCTTAGTATACCTGTTCTTATAAAATGTAAAAAGAAAAGAAGATATTCCAGTGGCCAATAAGTTCATGAAAATATGTTGAACATCATTAGGGAAATAAAAATTGAAACCACAAGGTGATACCACTTCATAAGCACAAGTATGGTAATAATCAGACAAGTGTCAGTGAGGGCGTGAAAACAGGGAGTCTCATATATTGATGTTGCGAATGTGAAATAATGCGGCCACTTTGGGAAGTCTGGCAGTTCCTAAAAAGATAAACATCAGAGTTACCATGTAATCCAGCACATTCATACAAACACTGTACCTGAATGCCCATGGCAATATTTACTCAAATAGCAAAGGTAGAAACTACCCAGCTCTGTCAGCTGATGGCTAAACCAAATGTGTATTCCCACAATGGAATACTAAGGAATGGAGTACTTGTGCATGCATAGCATGAATGAGCCCTGAAAACACCCTGCTAAGTGAGTGAAGTGAGACACACAAAGTCACATACAGGATTCCATTTACATGAAAAGTCCACGAGAGGTGAATCCATAGCAAGAGAAAGCAGATTAGTGCTTATCAGGTGCTGGAGAGAGGCAGGAATGGGGGAATGATGGCTAATGGGTATGGGATTTCTTTCAGGGGTGATGAAATGTTTTGGAATCAGATTATGGTGATTGTGGCACATTTTTTGTATTATACTAAACAACATTCAATCATACACTTGAAAAGATTAAATTTTATGGTATGTGTCTTCTATCTCAAAAAATTGCTTAGGAAAACTCCAAATTCAGTGGAATCCGTGCCTCTGGGGTAGCACAGCCATGGAGAGACCTTCAGCTGTATCAGAGTGGTGGGCATATGGGTTTTTGTTATCCTAATCTTTACACCTTCTCAATGTTTCCATAATAAAATTTAAAGTACAGACGGAGTGTCAGGCTATCTAGATGGTACAACAGTCTCTCCTTTCTGGATATCTGTTTGCTCATGGATAAACTGAGAGTTGGATTGAAGCTGGTCTGCAGAAGGTCTCTGAAGATGCTAGGAGGCGAGGAGTGTGCCTCCCCACAACCTCCGAGAGTCCATCAGGCACGATGAGCGCACAGGCCCTGCCGCCAGTCCCAGTGACAACTACCATCACCAGTGGGCTTGAGGCAAAGTTCAACTGAGTCTGTCTGTTCTCAGGAAAACAGGGCATGCTCATCTCCAGGATTATCTTGGGGGTGTGAGCGAACACATGTAAAGTGTCGGGGACAGGCCTGGCAAACAGTAAATCCTAAGCACATGGGAGGGTCCCCACTCTGAGTCCATAGGCATTTCCGAAGCAGCCCTGCAGGGTCCAGTGATAGAATTCCACTCTGGGTGGCCAAGCAGTGGCCCCCAGCCAGATGGGGAGACAGCCTCGCAATCAACAATACCAAGCGGGGTGAGGTCACTGCTATAAAGAGATGGTAGCAGAACATGCCGTGTGCGCTGCAGACCCTCCCACCAAGAGATGTCCCGATAGGGAGGCCCAGCCCCGGCTTGAGAGAGGCCCTCAGAGGGTGATGATGGGCAAGGCATAGAATGAAGGGATTGACCTCCATTTACACTGAAGTGCAATCTTTGTCTTTTTCCACTGAATTCAGACTCAATGTTCCCACAAAACCCACAAAGAGGGACTGCAGTGGATTCAGAAAGTCAGCGTCAGGAAGTTGGCCAGAGCTCATGGTACTTCCCACGGTGTACATGCGGGAGTGCACTGGTTCACAGTACAGAGCTACATGGTCTTTGAAAGTCAGGATATCTTTTCAAGCTTTCAAGTCCCCAGTGTAAAATGGAGATAATAACCATACTAACTTCATAGGTTTGTGGCAAAAAGTGAGATAACAACTATAAAGGCATTGGCCAGACATGGTGGCGCATGCCTGTAAGTGGCAGCCTAGGAAGCCATGGCTGGGGCCAGGGATCACAGTTCAAATCCTACCAGGGGCTCGTAGCGAGACCTAGTTCCAAAAAAATAGCTGGGCGTGGTGGCGTGTACCTGTAATCCCAGCTACCTGGGAAGCTGAGGCTAGGGATTGCTTGAGTCTGTGGTACCCCGGGCAACGGAGCCTGCGGTTCCATGGGCAAAAATAGCAAGACCTGGTCTCAAAAAAAAAACTATAAAGGCATTGATCTGGTATGAGTTCGAAGATCAATGAAGGTCAGCCATTGTTAAAGGGGGAAAAGGCTCTATTTTAAAAGTGAGGGAGGTGGCATTCAAAGAGATCAGAACTGTCCATGGTCACACTGCTAGTCAGGAATCAGGATTTGAAATGAGGTCAGAGACATCAAAGGCTCTCTCTCTGTTCTAGAATCTTCAGCAGGTTCCTTTAGTTCACTAAGTAGACTCTATCCTTGCCAGAGTAAGGAACCAGCAAAGGTTTGGGGCCAGAAAGACCTTTGGCAAGTTCCCCAGACCTGGCCTTAGGAACGGGCCCTGAATAGGTCTGAGGATGTGAGGATACAAAAAGTATACAAAAGCTGGTGTCCAATGGAGAATCTGAAAGGCATCTATAGCCTCAAAAGCAACAAGCCACTGACTTGATGTCACTTAGCATGCTTTCTTCCATACCCAACTGAGACAGAGTATCTACCTTGAAAGGTTGTGAGGGGACTGAATGAGGTAATTTATGAGAAATACCTGAAACATGCTTTCTCCTAATGCTGGTTTACTATCCTCCCTCCCCAGCCAATTTTCATCATTCAGTAAATATTACTGAACATCTATTATGTGACAGGCTTCATTTCAGGGACTGGGAATAAAGTGAAGAACAAATAGGTATTTTCATGAAGCTCTGATGCTACTGGAGGGAAATAACAAAGTTGACAATTTCAGATGCTGTAACTGCTATAAAGAAAATACTCAGGATAATACGGTATAGACTGACAAGGGAATGGTCTCTGAGGAGGGAATGTCTGAAGGAGCCAGACATGTCAAAATTTAAAACCCAAGCCAAGCGTTTCTGACAGAGGAGCTGGAAGGGCAAAGCCTCCCAGGAAAAAACTCTTGGTCACAGTTGTTCCCACCATAAACTGGGTTCTCTTGAGTAAGTTACATAACTTATTCTGAGGTTCAGCTGCCACATCTACAAAATGGGAATAAAGATGCCTTACCTGACACAATATGGGGGAACTCAACCAAAGGGCTGTTAAGGTCTGGGATCCTCCCCAAATCTCACCAATGAATACCTTACAGACATCATTTGGCACCCATCTTGAAAGAGGGGAACCTGCACAAAGAAATAGCTTTCTTTGTTCCTGATTAACACAGTAGAATTTTCCCTGCCACCTGTCTATAGTACAGTCTACCGTACAGCAGTTACAGTAAGTGCTGCTTCAGACTCTACCTCAAGTACAATGGCAAACAAAGGAAGGGCACCATGGAAATAATGAGATCCCTATCCATTCCCTCAAAAGAGGGGAAGGCTCAGGCTGTCCTGAGACAGAATGTTTAAAGAGTTGAAAGCCTCCTGCCCGCCTGGGTTGGGCCACTGATTTATGATCAGTCACAATCCTCCCTCTAATCTGTCCATCTCTTCAGTCACTGCCCAATCTCCAGCACCACCTTACATGTTAACTTTCTCCAAGTTGTCTCAGGACCTTCCCTCATGTCTAAATCATTTCTAACACTGTAACCAGCACCTAACACAAAATTAAAACGTATCTCTTTGGTGCTTAGCTCCCCATTGCTCACTGGACAAATGCCAAACTCCTTAATCTGGCACCTAAGGTTCCCTCTCCAAGATGGAGTTCCTACCAAACTCTGAATGGTCTTTAAACCAAACCTAGCCACACTCAATTATTTGCTCTTCCTTTGCTGTTTCTGTTCCTGCTCTTTGGAACACTACTTTATTTCTGCCTCTAACCTCCAACCCTACTTCCTTCACTACCTACAATTACAACGCTGCCTTTAAGACCCCCAAAACTGCCCCAACTCCCCAGAAAAGGTTTCCCTGCCTATCTTCTTAGTAAGGGGTGAAAGCAAAGGTTGTGTCTTATTCATAGTTATCTCTTCAAATCCTGAACTGATAAATATCAGTTGCTTCAGACTGTGAAGCAGGTCTATCACAACCCAGAAAGGAGTTGATAAAGCATGGGCAAGATTGAGGAGAGAGGGGTGTGCCAAGGTATGAGGTGGGAGATCTGTATTTAAAATACAAAAAACAAGGCTGAGCATGCTGGTGCATGCCTGTAACCGGCAGCCTAGGAAGCCGCGGCCAGAGTCGGGAATCACGGTTTGAGTCCCGCTGGGGGCACATAGTGAGACCTAGCTCAAAAAAAAAAAAAAAAAAAAAGCTGGGCATGGTGGTGTGCGCCTGTAATCTCAGCTACCTGGGAAGCTGAGGTTGGGGATTGCTTGAGTCTGTGGTACCCCGGGCAACGTGAGCCTGCGTTTCCACAGGCAAAAATGGCGAGACCTAGTCTCAAAATAAATAACAAAAAACAAAACAAAATAAAAAATGGCCCCAGATCCTGATGCAAGTGCTATTGAACATTTTGGGGAAAATCCGGACCACCCTCAAACGTCCTTAACTTAAAGACTGCTCGAAAAATAAAAATGCTTTCCGTTTGCCTCTTGGGCTTCTCCTGCAGCTGTTGCGGGGCTACAAGAAACCAGGCGGGCTTTTCTGGGATCCCACTGAGTGGACAGCGGAAGCCTGGTTTCCAACATGGGCTCGGCTCTTAAGGATCTATGGGACCCTGCGCTGGTCCCTGGCTCTGAGCCTTTAGTACCACACCTGCCCCCACCAACCGTGAGTCCCCAAGATATGACTGTCGCATTCTGGGCATCAGTTTCCCCATCTTACATGAGATGTCACCAGTTCTGGCGCCTTAAGAGCTATCAAATCCGCAGCTCCCGGCCGACCCACTTTGACTCCTCCCCTTCTCCTCAAAGTCCCTCCCGCATGGATGGAGCTTGGCTCTAGCCTTGCTGTAGCCTGGCTCCAAAACCTAGACTTTCCTCACACGGACTGCGCCTTCCCGGCCGCCGTCCAGCTCCACAGGTATGGTCGCCTCCCCCGCCCAACTCTTTAAGCCGCTCCAGGAGGTCCGCGCAAGCGCACTGCGTCTCGCTGAGGTCCCGCCCCCTGATCTTGGAGCAGCGAGTAGCGGAGCGAGGGGCTAGAGTACCGCGCGCCGCCGGACGACGAACGAGTAGGTCGGGGCGATGCAACGGCGGCCGATAAGGGTCATATTTCCTCGGGAGGAAGGCTACGCGGGAGGGGGTCTGGAAGACACTTGGAACCCCAGAGGCTGGGAGATGTTGCAGCTCCTACCCCTGGCGGGGACCAGGAAACTGTTGTCCAGTGAAGGGTTGGGTGATACGTGCGGATCCCAGATTTTTTAGATCCCCTGACTTCAGAGCGGACCGCTGTCGGCGACACCCACCGTGCCAATGAGACTAGAGTTCTTAAAAAAAGAGTAGGACCAAACTTTGTCCAGGGTGGGAGCGAGCGGGCTCGCCAAGGCGGGAGCCCACAAGAGACCGGGCCCCATGCAGGCACTGACCTTGCCCCTGGAATAAAGTCCGACCGATTTCCTGGTGGGCGTTGTAAGGCTTTTGAAACTCTGGCCCCTGTCAGTCATTCATTCATCATTCATTCGTATCACATTCATGGAATAGAGTAGCAGGAGCTGGAGGTAGAGAAGTGATCGAGACAAACACTGTTCCCATGGTACAGAAGAGAGGAATGGGCTGCAGAAACCTCGGGTGGAGAAGAGTAGGGACGGCTTCTGAAACTAAGTACTAAACGCCGGTGGGGAGAGGTGGATTTTCGAGAGAGCAGCAAGTGCCAAGGTCCAAAACAGAAGAGAGGCTGGTGGATCCTGGCCACCGTAGATCCTTCACTCTGAATCTGTGTAGTGTCCAGGGAAGAGATGGCGGTGAAGGTATTAAGAGTGAGGCTCCTAACAGTGAGATGGAGAGGAATCAAGAGATTCAAAACTTGCACTGTATATCTAGATAGAATCCACAGAATTTAGGGTGTAAAGTACATACAAAACTTGGATCCCTGGGGTGGGGTTCCTTGGAAGAGGAGCAGATTTGTGGGGGTGACAACAACAAATAGTGGTTGCATGGAGATTGCCAGTAAGCAGTTGGGTATTCTAGGGTAAGGGTCAGGAAAGCACTGTTGTGCAGTTCTAGATTTCAGTGTCATCAGCAAAACAGAAAGTCACAGGAGGGGCTGAGGCTGTAGAATGAGAAAAAGAGCACAGTGATTACTTTTAAGTCATTGTGTCCCCAGTACCTAGTCAAGGGCCTGACATTAAATACCAATCAGTGTTTACCAACTAAGGGAGCACAATAACAGGTAGAGATGTTAGAGACTCAGAGTTGTGGAGAAATGGAGTCTTATTTCAGAGTCACAGGTTCTAATCCTGGTTCTGCCACCTCTGCTGTGTGACCTCTGACAAATCTTCCAGCTGCCAAGTGGGTACAGCCAAAAAAGATGCTCCTAAGTATAGAGCTCTAAGCACTCTCAGCAGCTTCACACAGATTTTTCTCATTTAATTCACACCACAATCTTATTTATAAAGGAAGTAATATTATTGGCTCAAATCCCAGTCTGACTGGCTACAGACCTTTGTTCTCTGTCACCCAACAGGGAATGTTGTCAGAACCTTCTTTCCATTACATGCTCATTCTTTAAAAGAGCTGTGCTGAGGCCAGCTAATTGGTTTAGTGCCACTTTTGTTAGGGAAGAGGATGGAGCTGAATGCGATGAAGATTATTTGTCATTCTCAGCTTTCTCCCTGGGGACAACTGAGCTGGGAAGTCTTATGGTGTTCCTAAAATCAAATGACAATAGGGCAGAACAAAATCAAATGACAGGTATTTCCAGGTTTTTTTCCTGGATCTCAAATCCCTGGCACTAGCTACAAATTGAGCATCAAGGTGTGAGCTGGTTCTTGGTAGCCTATTGGACTACTGTTACAAATAGCACTGGGTTTCGGTTATTTCTATCCTGCTAATATGATTCCCCAAAATATTTTCTGTCTTTTGGTGCTGTGATAATAATATGTATACATGGACTGGAATCATTTCCTGCTGGTGTGCTTGGGATGGGTGCACTTATCTACATTTCATAATATTTACAAAAGGCTTCTTCCCTAGCCTCATCCATGCCATGTAATATAATTGAGATCTATTGAAATGGATTATTGGAGCGAGGAAGAAAATTAATACTCCATTGCCATAGTTCCCATCCCAAGAACACTTGTTAAAAATAGAGCTTCAGCCCCTTCTCTTCCTCAGACCTCTTAAGTCAGACTCTCTGGATGTAGCCCAGGAATCTGTATTTCCTGAGTTCCCCCTGAGTTCAGCCAGACTTGGAAACTTCTGGTCACCATGCTCTCTTTTCACAGATAGAGAATCTGCAGCTTTGAAAGAGGAAGGTACTTTCCCTAATCACATACGGCACTCGTGCTTCTTTCTCTATGAAAAACATTGCACTGAGCATCTAGAACTTGAGTCCGGGTCTAGGTTTACTGATCATTGCCTGGGTGAGTCATTTTACTTCTGTGAGCCTCCACCTCTTATTGAGAGAAGAAAGGAAAAACTGTATTAGAAATCAAAAGAATGTATGGCAATGGACATGCTTTATCAAGCTTCTGTGTTGTATGCATGAACATTGTTAAGAGCTGATATCAGCTAGTGGTCATCCCACTGTACCACACTGTTCCCTCTTAAGGAGGTTAGAGTCCCCCATGTTGAACTGTCATCTATCACCAAGTCCTCCTCTATTCTATTAAAGGCTGGGATGGCCACTGCCTGGGACAACCTGTTGCAGGATGAGCAACAACTGGAGGAGCTGGCACGGCACGCTGTGGACCGAGCACTGGCAGAGGGCGTACTGCTGAGGACCTCACAGGAGCCCAGCTCCTCAGATGTAAGCCTTCCTCCCTGCACAGCACTGACTACACTGATCAGGGTCCTACTGACCATTGTCTGACCCCTGGCAGGCTGGAGGCAGTTCCTTTGGGCCAGAGACCACATTTCTTTTACTTTATTTTCTTCAACAATTAGAAATCATGTTTAAAAAAGCAACATGTCAGAGAGGTCAAATTTAAATTTGGGATTTAAGGTGTGATTTGGGCAAATAATTTAAGGTGTGATTTGGGCAAATAATTTAGCTTCTCTCAACTGCAGTTTCTTCAGATAAAAAAGGAATAATAATGTGTCCTACCTTCAAGTTGCTAAGAAAATGAGAAAATAATTCACAATGAAGCACTTTGCACAGCGAGCTGTTATTTTTTTAAGACTTCCCTAATCAAGGCCGGGCACAGTGGCTCGTGCCTGTAAGCTTCAGCCTATGAAGCGGCCGAGGCTAGGGATCGCGGTTCCAGTCCTGCCTGGGGCCCATAGTGAGACCTAGTTCCAAAAAAATAGCTGGGCGTGGTGGCGCGCGCCTGTAATCCCAGCTAACTGGGAAGCTGAGGCTGGGATTGCTTGAGTCTGTGGTACCCGGGGCAACGAGAGCCTGCGGTTCCACAGGCAAAAGTAGCGAAACCTAGTCTTAAAAAAAAAAAAAAAAAAGACTTCCCTAATCACACTATCTTCTCTGGAGTTGGTTGTTGTGATATCATGTGCAAATGGGGCAGAAGTCTCCAAACAACAAGTCAAAAAAAAAAAAAAGCAGCACTTTTAAAATGCAGCAGATTATTTCAGATTCTTACCACCACACATAGCAGTTGCCAGTCAAATGCATTTTAAACAATAGGGTTTTATGAACAAGGAAAATTAGCCAAGAAAACAGAAAGTCCTTAATGCCACAAGTGGCCAGTTATCTTACCCCAGTCACCATTTTTAATCTCAAAGGTCCCAAAGACAAATGTCCAAGATGGTGCCTCTTTGCCCCTCCAAATGAAACAGGGTGAAAAGAGACTTTCTGTCTTTACTTAACTGGATACACCTATCTGCTTGCTTCTTTCTCCAAAGCAGGTTACAAGCAGTTCCTTTGCAATTACCTTTAACCTTAACTGGATACAGCTATCTGCCTGCTTCTCTCTCCAAAGCAGGCTACACACTCTTCATTAGCATTTTCACTGATCACCTTTACCATTGATATGCAAACATCAGCTACCAGCTTCTCTCTGCTTTCTTTCCCTCTTTCAGACCTAAAAGGAAAAACTTTAAAACATAGTTTAAACTTTCCACTCGTGGGTTCTTACCACCATCCCCAGCCTTTTCAACCAAAATACCAACCCAATGTAAGACTATCAGTGCAGTGCAGACTAATTTATTTCTAACAAAGTGATTTCTAATTATCCTAATAACTACAAAAGAAACATGTAAGACTCAGAATATTTCAACATTGTCCCAAAACCTTTCTCAGTATTGTCCAAAATCCTTTCCCAGATTGCCCCAAAATCCTCAGTCTCTCAGTCCTGATCCTCTCACCAATGTCCAGACAGAGTCCATCTCCAGACGCTTGAAGACTTGTTCCTTTGACTGCTCCTCCTTGTCTTCCACGCTGTCTTCTCCTTGTCACCTTCAGGTAGCAGGAACTCCATGGTGCCAAACCAGCAAAGTTCACTTTCTTCTCA
>PVHY01018352.1:0-29402 GCA_004024945.1 Uropsilus gracilis
CCTGGCTTCATGTTAGTTTTTTATATCTATTCTTTTTTTCCATTAGCACTCCTGCTAGGAGTTTGCTAACTGTGTTGGTGTTTTCAAGTAAAGAAACTTTTGGTTTAGTTATCAGTTAATTTTTCTACCCTCTATTTTGTTTATCTCTATTTCTCATCTTTTTGTTTCCTTTCTTCTGCTAGCTTTGGGTTTAGTTTGTTCCTCTATTTCTAGTTCCTCAAGATATAAACTTAAGTTGTTGACATGAGATTTTTTAAAAATATAAGCCTTTATATGATAAATTCCTCCCTGAACATTGCCATCGCTGCATTTCAGATACTGTGGTATCTGAATGTTGTGTTCTTGTTTTCATTCATTTCAAGATACTTGTAATTTCCCTTCTGTTTCTTCTTTGACCCATTGGTTTTAAAGAATGTGTTGTTTACTTTTCACATATTTGTACATTTTAAAATTTTCCTTTACTTACTGAGTTCTTTATTCCATGTTGTTAGTAAAGATACTGTGATTTCAATATTTCAGATTTATTTGACACTTGTTACCTCGGCAGTGTTCCACGTTATGTCTGTTAGGTCCAGTTGGTTTATAGTGTTGTTCAAGCCCTACATTTAGTTGTTTATATTGTGTCTAAATATTCTGTTCATTGTTGAAAGTGAGGTGTGTTGGTCTTTAATTTTGTAGAGTTGTGTCATCCTGTCAGTGTTTCATCCTGTCAGTGTTTGCTTCATTATACCCTGGAATTCTGTTGTTGTTGTTCATGCATATTTTTACAGTTGCTATATCCTTTTGCTGCATTGACCTTTTTATCAATGTATTCTTCTGGTTTGGGGGCTATTTTTGACCTAAAACCTATTTTGTTCCTGACATTATTATGACCTCCCAAATCTTATTTTTGTATGTAAGAGATGTATTTTTTTAATTTTCAATTTTAGCCTATGAGTCCTTGGATCTAACATATAGGTAAGTTATATTTTTCATTTATTCTGCCAACCTCTTTCTTTTAATTGGAGTGTATGTGTATTTAAAGTAATTACTGGAAAGAAATGACTTCTGCCATTTTGCCATTTGTCTTCTGTATGAGTTATAGCTGTTTTTGACCTCTGTTTCTTCCATTACTGCTTTCTCTTTTATTTAATTGATTTTTTATGTAATGAACCAATTTGATTCCCTTCTCATTTCTTTTTGTGTATATTCTTTAAATATTTTCTTTGTGGTTACTATGGAGATTGCATTTAACCTTAAATTTATAACAATCTAATTGAATTGATAACAACTTAGCTTCCATAGCATGTAAAAACTCTGTTTCTAATTCATAGAGACAGAAAGTAGAATAGAATAGAGCAGGCTGTGGGGGAGAGAAAAATGAGGATTTATTGTTTAATCAATATAGAGCTTTTCTTTGGGATGATGAAAGTTCTGGAAATAGATAACGATGATGGTTATTCAACATTTTGAATATGTTCTTTGCCATTGAAATCTAACACCTTATGGTGGCTAAGATGGTAAATTCTGTTACGTGTGTTTTATTATAATAGAAAAATTTTAAGAAGCTGCTTCTAAGTATCTCTGTCCCCCTTTCATTACTATTTTCACAAATTGTATTTTTATACATTGCATGCCTAATAAGAAATCCACTTATTTTATGCATTTGTCCTTTTCATCATTTTTTGTAGAAACAAAAAATGAAATCACATTTCTCAGCTAAATATGCAATAATATATTTATATTTGCCTATACCTTTACTGGATGTCTTAATTTCTTCATACAGCTTCAGATTACTTTCTAGTGTCCATTCATTTCAACTTGAAGAACTTCCTGGGGCATTTTTATAGGGCAAGCAGTGATAATGAAGTTACTCAGATTTTTTTTTTATTTAGCAATGTCTTGGTTTCTCTTTCATTTTTTGAAGGATAATTTTGCTGGATATAGAATTCTTAGCTGGAAGCTCTTTTTCTCTCCTTTTCAATACTTTGAATATATTTTCCCAATATCTCCTCACCGCTATGGTTTCTGATAAGAAATCATTCATTAATATTTCTGAGGGTCCCTTGTATATAATGTCATTTTCTCTTACAGTTTTCAAGATTCTTTGTCAACTGCTTCAGTAGTTTGATTATGCTGTGTAATGTATAGGTGTCTTTGAGTTTATCTTACTTGAAGTTTCTTGAACTTTTTGGACTTGTAGATTCATATATATCATCAACTCTGGGAGTTTTTAGTCATTAATTTTTCAGATATTTCTTCTTGCTCCCTTCTTTCTTTCTTCTTCTATTGACACTCCCATAATGTGATGTTGGCATCTTACAGATTCCTTGGACTTTATGCACTTGTCTTTCTTTTTTCTTTCTGTTCCATAGAATCAGTAATCTCAATTGTCTTATCTTCATATTTGCTGAGTCTTTCTTCTCCCTACCCGGATCTGCTATTGGGCTCTCTCTAATGAATTTCCATTTTAGGTAAATAATTTAAAATTTTTTTATATTTTATATATTTTCATTAATATTCTTATTTTGTTTATCATTTTTCTGATTTCCTTTGTTATATATTCATGCTTTTGTTTAGCTTTTTGAATATATTTAAGTGATTTTTTTGCTTAGTCTGATATCTGGGACTTTAGATGGTTGTTTCTATCATTTAATTTTCCATGTTTGAATGGACTGTACTTCCTATTTCTTTGTATGCCTGGTGATTTTTTTTGAAAACATTAGACATTTTGAAATGATGTCATAGCTCTAGAAATTAGATTTTCTCTTTTTTCTAGGCTTTGCTGTGTTTTGTATTTTTTTAAGGCCACAGCAATTAATTTGTTCAGTGATTTTTCCAAATTATTTTTGTAATGATTGTATTCCTTATTCTGTGTAGTCACTGAAATCTCTGTCCCTTTAGCTGATATTCAGCTAATGTTTTTAGAGATATTTATTTGAATGCCAAGGGCTTAAGGCAACAGCAGCCGCAGCAACAACAACAAAAAAACACCAGGAAAATTAGAAAAAAGTCCAACACTTTCCCAATCTATGTAGATTGGCTTTGTGCTGGAGGATACTTTCAACACTTAGGCTATTATTGACTCAAAAGGTTAGAGTTTGCTTGAATCTTTCTCAGCATCTATCTTGCCCTTGCTCTTTGTGTGACTTTTTAAATTTTCCTTGTATACAGATGCTCTAAGTGACCTCCTGTTTGAAGAATATACCCCAGTTTTTCTTCTCTGATGGGCTCTTGTCTGTCTGAACCTTAATCTTTTCCTCAGCAATGCTGGCGTTTTTTCTAGCCTGAGTAGTGAGTTAGGCAAAGTAGAGATGTGCCTTGCATCCATCCTTCGTGCAGGTTGAACAAATAGCCACAATAATATATCAATATGATGTGCTCTGCTCCCTCACAGACCCAGACGGGGCTCCTACACTGGAAACGGAATTCCTACATGGACCACTGTTGAGCATGGGAGGGCAGGATAAGGGCAAGAAAGAATATCATAAAGCTATCCTACCAATTCCAAGTCACCTTTTTTCTTGATTCAGCATTTGCTTGGTTGCTGTGAACGTTTGCTGTAAACATTCTTCAGAGTTCTGACAGATGGGTTCTGATAGTTTCTTATTGTTGTTCAGTTTCTGTGGTTCCCTGCTTTTCTTCACCATTGAAATTCTTGTCTGAATCAATATGCAAAATGGTCATTTTGTAAGTTCTATAATTTATTAGTTGACATTCTTCTATAAAAAGCTTTATTTAGTCTGTTCTGTTGATTTAATTAGTTTTAATATGGATTTAGATATTTTGAACAGTTTATCATTTAAATAATTTTAGTGAGGTGTAATTTGTCTACAGTAAAACCCACATACTTGAAATCTTTTAGGTGGATAACCTTGGCAAATGCAACATGTAGCAACCATAAAATAATAATTTCAATCAAGTTTGGAATATTTCCTTCCCAGAGTTCCTCCATGCCCCTCTATACTAGATTTTTTTTCCTTTTATTTTGAAGCAAGAGTAAATTCACCGGAAATTTCATATATTATAGGAGGAGGCCCATGGACCTTTCATGGGGTTTTCTCCAAAGGTTATTATCTTGTGTGCCTGTAGTATAGGGTCATACTTGGAAGCTGATGGAGTGTAAAGTGGGGGGGGGGGGCTTGTGTCATGTTATCACATATGATTCCTGGAGCCACGATACTCAGGTTCTCTAGTTGGCCTTCGGAGACACCACCCTGATGTGGGATGGGGTGTGGAACCTTTTGCTGCTGTCTTGGTGGTCCAATTACACTTCAGTGGTATGGGGGAGACCTTATTTTTGCTGGGTGGTAGTCGAACTTTCTACTTTCCCACCTGGTCTTCTCTGATGCCACCCTGGCAGAGAAGGTGGCCAGATATTTTGCTACAGATTGCCAAAGATGGCCTACCTGCTCCTTAGTTGGTATTTGCTGGTGGATTTTTTTTTTTTTTGCAGTGTTTTCTGTGATGTTAGGTTGTGGCTGCATATTATCATCTAAGTTTGTGTGTTGCCTTGTGTTTTTTTCCCCCCTGGTCCTTTGGCTAAAAAAAGCAGACTTTTCTGGCCTGTTGTTATTGGGGTCCTTTTAAGCACTCAGTCTAGGATAAACAAGGTGAAAAGAAAACTGAACTTGCTGCCATGTCATTGTTTGGGGCCCAAGGCCTCCAGCTGATTACCTTCTCTCCACCTGCCAGAACCTTCTGATGTTTGCTTTGTGCGTGTAATGTTCAGAGTTTTCTCTGTATTAGTAGAAGGAACAGGAAAAGAAATCTGTCTACTCCTGCAAGGCCTTAGTCGTTTGATACTCAAATTTTAAAGATTTTTTTTGACACGTATTTTCAGACTGCTCCATGAAATGGTAATACCAGTTTACATTCCTACCAGCAGTACCTGGGAGGAACAACCCTGGTATCACCAGCCTTTTTAATCTCTGTTGATCTGATAAGCGGGAATTAATGTCTTATAGTGTTAATTTTTGTTTCTTTGATTGCAACTGGAGGCTGAATATTTTTCACAAGTGTTTTGGCCTAAGTTTTTCTTTTTGTCTGAGTTGCTTCTTTATGTCCTCTGAGAGAGAGAAGGGTTGAGAGAGAGAGAGAGAGAGAGAGAGAATTAAAAATTGAAAGAGTAGTCATCTGCTGCTGCATCAGGGAGAGTCCAGCCAGCAGACAGAAACCACAGCAATTATTTGAAAAGAGAGAATTTAATATCAAGAATCGATAACTGGGTAAAAGGTTGGTAACTAGATTATTGAGAGGGTAAGAAGGGAGCACTAAGGAATCAGGGAGGTAGGAGGCAGCTCCCACTGTTAGAGCTGGGGCTCAGAGGGCAAAGGTCTAGGTGGTGCGGGGAAGCCCCATGGGAACTTCCCCAGTGAGAATGCCCGGTTGGGGCGTCATCTCCAGTGTCAGTGTGTGTGATACAGGACATTCTGCAGGTTTGGGGCAAACTGCCCACCGGCATCAGCTGCTGCTTCCAGGAAGACAGTATTGGTGTGGGAGCCTTGCTGGCCTAATGCCCCTCGAGACAGGGAGGCATGAAAACACAGAGAGGTTGAAGGAACAGGCAGGCCTCCCTGCCTCCGCTCCCTCTGCCCTTTCTTTCTAGTGCTCTCTGGTCCAGAGACTAGAGAACCTGCTGGCCGAGCCCAAATATGACTGCAGACTCCCAGACCCAGTGTCCCAGGGACTCTGGGCCCTGAGATGCAAGCCCACAGTGGCTGCCACAGCTGCCGTCCACCCAGAGGCTGCTGCCTGTGCCAGGGGTGGCATGGGAGACCCGGCTCTGGAGACCATGTGCCTGGTCCCTTCTGTAGTCTGGCCACTTAGCATTGGAAACTGTTTCGTACAGCGTGGCTCCTAAGCACCCTTTGCCTGCATGTGTGTCCTGAGCGCCATGTGCTATGTGTGCTCCCCTGTGCCGTCCGATGGATGCACCCATGTGCACGTCGTTGGGGACTAAGGGGATATAAGGTTTCTCGGGGATAATTTTAACTACATCTGGTTCTTTAGACCCTACACCCCTCCGCCCCCCTTGCTTGCTTCTCCTGAGTCCAGTAAGCCCAGGCTTCAGCTTCAATCCAGTCAAACCAGAGACTCCCGGTCACTGGAGCTCATAAACGCATGTCTTCTCTGGCCTCCCCATGCATTCTTCCCACTTGAGTAGATTTTCAATTCCTAAGACCCGGACCCTGTTTGCCCCACTCTCCGCACCCGAGAGCACTTAGTCGTGTGACTCACTGCATTCTTGTTAAATTAATGTTGATAGACGCAGAAGCAACACTATTTTTCTTTCACATATAATTACTCATTTAATTCTCACCTCAACTTTGTGAGTCAATATCATTACCATATTTCATCAATTCTGAGGTGATTATTTTTTTTTTTCTCACGTTTTAACATCTCTGAATTTGGGGATGAAGTCTGTAATCAGTGAGGTGACTGAGTTTGCTCCTTGGTGGTAGTGACGTAATGGTTCATCTTGCAGCTGGCTGTAGGAGGGGCAATTCCATTTGATGCTGTTCCCGCTTTATAGGTCCTGCCCCCAGACCACCCCACCAGAAAGCAACAGACCTGGGATGAGGAGCCTGACCCCAATCTGGCGTTCCTGCCCTCTCCCCTGGCTCCCTTCCTCTGTGGGCCTCTGCAAAGAGGGGACGCTGAGTTGTTCCACCTCACTCAGCCTCATCACCTCTCCAAGTCTAGCTTGGACTCCACCAGGCACGCCAGCTTCTCTCTTCCCCCTCTCTCTGAGTACCTTGTACTCAGCTGTCGTTTCTTCTTTCCTGCTTTGAACCCTGTAGCTTGTCCTCACGATACTTACTTTACCAGCTCATCGAATGTCTCTTACTTAGTAGAGTGGCATTTTCCTGAGTATTCAGACTTCAGGTCAGCTTGTGAGAGAAGAACCAAGCAAGGTCAAAATTACCCTGTAGGAAAGAAGACGGTGAGCTTTGAGGCCCAGTGCACCCAGGTTTTCTACCACAGTCAGCAAATCACTGTTTCTTTAAGTCAGCACCAGATCAAAGAGGTGGCTTATGTGTTGGGGCTGTGTTGTAGGAAAGCATACCTCTTCAGTGCTGGCTGCCACTTTGTGAGCGTCAGGAGATAGTCCTCTTGTCCTGTGAGGTACATAGGTTGGGAGCTGGACTGCAAGAGGCCGGCCCTCTGCTTCCACTGGGTCCTCCAGTATGCTTTCCACTGCAGACTCAGCCTGGGTGCCAGATGAGGCGGTGCTCGGCAGGCTTGCTGAGCTCCCCCCAGGCACTCGCGCGAGGTGGAGAACGGCAGTTTATCTCCATTTTCAAATCTAAAAATTATTTTGGTCTCATGTTAACATCTTTATTGAAATGCAATTACAGTGTGTGATGCTCTCATTTGAAGTGCCCAGGCAGTGATTTCAGTGTGTGCATGGAGCTGGGCGACCGTCACCGCAATCTCGCGTCACCATCCCCAGATGAACTCTTGGCTTCCCACTGCACTCCCAGTCCCAGAGAGTCACTGATCTGCTTCTTGCCCCTGTGGACTTACCAGCTCAGTATGTGTCATGTGAGTGGACGCGTGCAGCCTGGTGTCTGTGACTGGCTAACACTTGGCACAGGGTTTCCACATTCCCCGGCCCTGTAGCAAGTACCGGTCCACCCTTCTTTTCACTGCTAAGACTTCGTTGTGTGGTTCTACTGCATTGCAGACCCCTTTATCAGCTGATGGATATTTGGGCTGTTTCCACTTTTGTTATGAGTGCTGCTGCTGTGAATGCTTGTGGACAAGCTCCTCTGTCTACCACTCTGGACCTGGGCTTGGCAGTCCTTCCCTAACTCTATGTTTGACCATTCAAGGAACGGCCAGACTGTTTTCCAGAGCCAGAGTTTTCCACACCAGCAGCAGTGTGTGAGGGCTCTAGTTTTCCCCACATCTTCACCAGTATTTGCTGTTTAATTGTTTTGAGACTAGCCACCTTCGTGGGTGTGAGATGACAGCGGATCAAACCCAGTAATGGTTTGATCTGCATTTTCTTAGTGGCTGGTGGGGTTGAGTATCCTTTGACATGTGCACTGCCATGTTCGTGCCTTCTTTAGAGAGTGGCTGTTCAGACCCTTTGTCCATTTGTAACTGGACTTTTTGTCTTTGTATTCAATTTTTGGAGTTCTTTGTATACGCTGGGTAGTAATCCCTAATGAGATCGATGGTTTGCAAAATAGGCTCCCGTTCTACCGGTGTTTTTAACTTCGTTGATGGTGCCCTCTGAGGCACAGGTGTTTTAAATTTTGGTGAGGCCCAGTTTATTTGTTTTTCCTTTGTTGCATTTTCTATTGCTGTCCTATCTAAGCAGGCTTTGTCTAGCCAAGGTTCCTGATATTTACACCTATGCTTGTCTGTGGGTTTTGCAGTTTTGGCTCTCACATGGAGACCAGTGATCGAGATGGAGTTAATTTTTGTGACTGGTGTAAGGAACCAGCCTACATCCATTCTTCACAAGCAAAAATCTGGAGCTCCATTGTCTCAGCACTTACTTGTTGAAAAGGCTCTGCTCTCTCCATTGAATTGTCCCTACCTCTTGTTGAAGATAAAAATATTTGCTTTTTCCTGGACATATGGAGTGATTTTATAACAGATAAATATGTGTATGAAGCACGCCTGTGTATTTATTTCATCTGCCCCACTCGGCTATAAACTGCTCAGGGCAAGGAAGAGTCATGTCTTATTTATCTTTAATTCCCCTTAGCATCCAGCTCAGTGTCTAATATATAGTGGACCTCTGAGTGAACCAGAACAAACAAGGGAGACCTGATCAATGAGAGTGTGTGAACCCCTTCTTCCTGGTGGGCTTGCATGCATATCCTGAATTCTGCTGGTGAGCTCAGAGCTCTCATCTCGTAATACGTGAGCCATACAGTGACGAGGGTTTATTTTAACATCTGATTATCTAAAGAATCAAAGCCTCTATATGACATGTCTATATCTGTAACATGCTCCATCTTAATGGAGAACATTAAAGACAAGCGGGATCTGGCTGCCCAGAATGCCTTGTGTTCATGGTGTCTGGTCACATGCAGCGTTTCCAAATGACAGGTCGCGACGGATTTTCATTTTTGCTAGTTATGCAGAGTTTTAAAAAATCAATTTAAGCTTTAAAAACAGGTATATTATAAAAAAGAAAAAATGAAATAAGGTGAAAAACAGGTATATTGTAAAAAAAAAATGAAATAAGGTGATACATAGATATTGCACAAGTTACCAGGGCCCAGTGAATAATGAAAGTTAGGGTGACACCAGGGGAGGTCCTCACTTGTTACTTTTCTGGTCACTTTTTCATGTTAATCTTTTTGACTAGATAATATATTGACATGACTCAGAGAGTACAAAAGCATGCAAGGCCTTTTGCTTCAGTCCTCCGGCTGCCTGGCTCCCAGCTTTGGGGAAAGATTTGCTATTGATTTCTTCCTTATTCATCCAGAGGTGCATGATGCACATACGAAAAAAATATATTCCTCTGTAATGTTTTCCAGCTGCTTTTCACTCTTTGGCCGGTTTCCCTCGTGTTGGAGCATCGTTCTTGATGGGCTGCCCGTCTAGGTTGGTGTGGCCTTGCGGGTCCCCTGCTGTGACCGTGAGCAGATCTGTCTCCGGTGATGTCATGCCGGAGAGTCAGGTGGAGACTGTGGCCTGGGCCACCCTGCTGTGTATGGACTCGGGCTGCTTGTGGCCTCAGAGACCGAACACCCGGCTATCAGAGGCCCAGCAGCCCCACATGTCCTGCCTCCCTGCGCAGGGAGACTGACCCAGTGCTAAGACAGTTAGCTGCTCCCCAGTTCCGAGGGGTTGGGCTCATGCTCACAGTCATGAGGCATCCAGTCCTCACCCCAGCATCTCAAGCAGGAGGGAGCGCAGGGAGGGGTGTGGATCTGTCTCCATATTCCTGGAGAACGGCCGTCTGGTGACTCACCACCCTTGGCTGGATCTGGGTCATAGGACCATCTCAGAGCAATCACTAGCCAAGGAGAATGGAGTCACCACAGTGAGGCGGGGTGGGAAAGCTGGGCAGCTTTCTCCCAAGACTGGCACAGGGGCTTGTGTTTCCTGAGAGCAGACATTTACCTCCCACAAAACTTGGGCAGGTCGCAGCCTCGGGGGCAAGACTGTGGAGTGCCTGTGTCAGCCCAGGGGACTCACAGGTGCCAGTGCAGGAGTAGAGAGAGATCCGTGCCCTGAGGAGTTCCCCCTGGCCACACCATTTCAGGGTGCAGGAGCTGCTGCAGGCATCAAAAGTTCTGACTGAGCCCGAGGCAGGTGTAGCGCACAGATGACCCCAGGTTTCATGGGGGTTGAACTAAAGCCTGACATTTTTCCCCCGAAAAGTTTCTTCCCCCCGAAGAGCATCCTTTGGGAGAACGTTTCCTTCCAGTCTTCTTGTTAGAAGGAACCGGAAATGCCTGTGCTCCCCTCCTGGCAAGCCTGGGTTCTTGGAGTACAGTAGAGTGGTGACTCAGCCAAGGGGTCAGGACTGAGAAGAGGGACTTGAATTGGCAGAAGAGTTGAACTTAAGAAGATGGCAGCCTTGTTTTCTGAACCAGACCTCAGGCTCTTGTGCTCTTGCTGAGCTCCCCGTTATTCCTGGCTCATCCCCCCTCCCATTTCCTCCCTTGCCCTTCTTGCTCTTCCCTCCTCCCTGCCCTTCTTGTTCCCAGTGCCTTTTTCCTCCTCGACCTCCTGGCCCTTGGAGACCTGAAGGTCTTTTTGTTTCCTTGCAGTCCAGTGTTAGGTAGCCCGGTTGTTTTTGCCTACAAGGGGGAGGCAGCCAGAGGGGACTGTTCAGAAGGTGGAGACTCAGGGAGGGAGGAGGAATGTCACAGGAGAAATGGAAACCAGATGCAGAGATCCCCTGTGGCTGGGCCTAGCCTGAGGAGTGGAAGAAGGGGGGGGGTGGAGAAGGCTGGAATTGGGTGGTCAGACTCATTTGTGTATTTAATCCTTTTGTGGCTTTGCTGGTGTTCACGAAGCAGCGGCTCCCAGCAAGGCAGTGAACAACAAGCCGATGATTAATTGCCCTTTTTAAATTGTAATTATGTCACTCACCAGAACCCGTGAACATTAATTCTCGATTTACAGAGTGAGTAATTGAATAATGAAGGGGCTGCCTGTTTGCTGCGCTCTGTCCTCGCCCTTGCATTCCTGCATTGCCAGGCCCTCCGTTCCTCTCAGCCGTGGACAATGCCCACTTCCCCGGTGGTTTCAGAGCCTGCTCTGCGCTTCTCATGGCAGGCCCCGGCTGGCTGGCTGGCCTCACTTTTCTCTGGCGGTGGGCGAGGCCCGTGCTGATGTCACAGGCTCTGGGAGAAGGGCAAAGAACCACTTCTGATCCCAATTCAATGCTGCATTTCTGTGAAGGTCTCTTCCAGACACAAAGGCTGCTCTGACTAGCTGCAGACAAGAGCAGGAATTTACGGGAGACTATTGGAAGGATGTTGGAATGGGAGGCTATTGGAAGGATGTTGGAATGGGAGGCTATTGGAAGGATGTTGCGATGCTCCCAGCGGCAGAGGGCAAGCTGGAGGGGTCCCCAGAGCAGAGTTAGGCGCTCATCTTCCAGCACTTGGGGGAGAGCCTCTGCTCAAGCACTCACAGCCTGTCCTTTCCAGTTCAGATTCCCCAGCCAGCCACACCCTTGGCAGGGGAGGATGGGCCCTTTGATTGGCTCTCTCCGGGATGCACAGGTGGGGAGAGGGGCTCCCAATAGTGTACCTGCTGTCCCCACCACCCACCAGCCCGCTCTCCCCAGAAGCAGGAGTGTTTGCTGGGCAGGCAGATCCAGTGGAGATCCTCCGCAACCTGTGGGGGAGGACAGATGAGCCCTGCCTGGGGCCAGAACTCTGCAGTGGCAAGGCCTGCCTTTGCTATCTCAGGGATGTCATTCAGGCTTGCCTGTTCAAATTTGCATTTCTTATTTACAGGCCTTGGGGTACATTCTTCAGATAGGCTACCCCTGGGTTCCATTAACATCATTTTGTGCATGACTTTGGGAACTCCTGAGCGACTCACTGTCACTTCAGGTGAAGACACTTCAGTAGAAGAGTCTGAGAAATACCTCCTATTTTAAGAACCCCCTGGAGTCTGTGTTGGATGTGCACCCCGAGCAGCCACTTACCCTGTGTGGCTTGGTTTTTCCATCGCAAAGGGATGCGCTACCAGTCACATCTTCAGTCAGTAGCTGTTCCTTGCGAGCCTGTGGACAGTGTGAGGGGTGCTGGCCGGGCTCAAGATGAGGTGTGCTGGCTGCCTTCTTTGGTTGGGGGGGGGGGGTCTTACTGGTACGCAAGGCCATCTTGGCCTCCTTGTTAAAGAATGAGACTCAGAAAGAATTCAACTCTAAATAAATAATTCAGTACTTTTCAGAGAGAAACAGGGCCCTTGTGTGAGTAGCAGAATATTCTAGACTGAATGTTGTTTCACCCCCAAATTCCTCTGCTGAAATCTAACCCCAGTAGGATGATATTTGGAGGTAATTAGGTCATGGGGGGGGGCAGAGTGCTCCCTCAGCCCTTCTGCCCCGTGGACACACAGTGAAAAAGATACCTGTGAACCAGGAAGTGGCTCTCACCAGACCCCGATCCTGCTGGGTCCTTGATGCTGGACTTCTAGACCGCCAGTTATTTGATCTGGGTTTTGATTTTCGAAATAAATTTTTGAAATAAATTTCTGTTTGCTCTAAGCTGCCCAGTCTCAGTGTTTTTGTTCCAGCAGCCCGAGTGCCCTAGAACAGGCAGAGTCTGACTGACCCTCTCTTTGGAGTCACAGACTCACTGCCCTCTCTCTCCCTTGGAGATGCCAAGTTTTATGCCTGGAGGAATCTTGAAAGCTGCCAGTAGCTTCTCTGATTGCCGGTGGCTGTGCCAGCCACAAACAGGGTGGGAGCTAACCTATCTCACACTCCCTGGCCTGCGGTTTTCTTCCCATCAGTGACCCCCTCTTCCGGAGTCTCTGTGCCTTCATCACCTTGGCCAGCACGGTTCTCTCTGACCACAGATCCGTCAGTCCTTCGTCTTCTCTCCCCTGTTCACTGTCCTTGGCTTTCGCTATGTTCTCCTGACTTCCCAGTGCTCCCGGTCAGCCAGCCACTTCCAGTTGCAGCAGTCTTCATGTCCAGGCCTGAGCTCCAGGCCAGCCATTCCAGGGTTCACCTACCCGTCCTCTCGCTAGCGCCCGTTGTAGATCTTCTGCCGCCACTTGGGGTGCTCTCTGCCCCCAGACTGCGGGGCACTGCTGAAACTCAGGGGCTGATGTGGAGAATGTCTGGTGTCTACACTGGTGTGCTGGCCTGCCTGACCTGCTGCTCCACCCCCACCGCTCCCATCTTACTGTGCCCAGTGCCCACAGCAGCTTGTCACCACTTCTCCCCACGCAGTTATCTCTCATTCCCAGGAAGCGTCATTGCTTCGTGGCTCCCTGAGGGAAGGGGCCAGCCCTGCAGAATGCCCACCCTGTTGCTCTCCTTCACCTTTGTTTCTCAGAGTTCATTCGGCGTTTCCCTCTGAGACCTGCGGTCTTGACTGGATTCCGAGGAAAGGCCTCTTCTGGGACTGGGATCTGCCCTTGTTCTTCCTGTTTCCATTCTCTCCTACCATTGGCTCCTTGCCCTTAACCTGTGTACTGACCCAAGATTCCCAAAGCACTGATTTTTTTTTTTTAACCAACTCCTAGGGATAAGAAGCTGTGCAATCCTTCTCTTGTCCTTGTGATTACGCATATAATTTAAAAAAGAAATTAAAGTTTGTCCCAACCTTCTCATCTGGCAGTTGCAGAAAGTGTGGAGCTGTCCTTGTGCCCTTCCCTCCCCGGAAGATGGCCTCTCCTGTGACCCCAGTCCAGCGCTCCCGGCACCTTGGGCTGATTGCTCCGGGGAGGGGGCTGTTCTGTGCACCCCAGGGTATTTAGCAGAATCCAGCTTCTGCCATTGATGGGGTGACACTCCCCAGGCGTGGCGCACAGAGCTGTCTGCAGGATGCTACCAAATGTCCTCAGACCATGTCCCAAACTGCTGTGTGTTGGTTTCTGTCACTGCTCTTACAAGGTACTACTCACTTTGTGGCCCAAGGCGGCGCCAGCTTACCCTCCGCCTCGTCTGGAGCATAAGTTTGACGCAGGATGGCGACTTCCCTGCTCAGTCTCCTGGGGCTGAAATCATGTGGCATCCCAGGCTGCGGCTCTCATTGGCGCCTCTGGGGAAGGAATCTGCTTCCACGCTCATTCTGGCTGTTGGCAGAGTCTGGCTTCTTCCCACGCCTTCCACATGGCGCGTCCTGCTCCATGCCAGCAGCTGGTGTCCAGTCCTTTAAATCTCTGGTTCCCATTCATGCTACCAGCTGGAAGAAGTTCTCTACGTTTAGGCTCATGTGGTGACACTGGGCCCACTGGATAATCCAGGATAATCTCACTTTATTCACAGTTTCCGGGAATTAGGGTGTAGACATCTTTTGATGGTCTTTATTTGGCCAGCCATACTGTGCCACAGTTGAGTGACCCAAAGCAGGAAATTGACATTAATACAGTGCATTAACTCTAAACCCCAGGCCTTCTTCAGATTTCATCACTTCTCACCCGCCTCATTGTGTTTGATGATGATGTTTTTGGACATGTCGTCCTGTCTAATTGATCTCATATATTTATCATACTTACACATGTGGATAGATACAACTTTCCCCTCCGCCATGAAGCTATACCCAAATCAAGACCCCAGAACTGTTTCATCAACCCCAAGGAATAGTCTTTCTTCAACCCTAACTTGGCAACCTTTTGTCTCTTCTCTGGGAGCGTGATTTTGTCATTTTGAGAAGGTTGTGTGACTAGAACCTTTGGAGATTGGCCTTTATCTCATGCCCTTGAGGTCCATCCAAATTATTATGAGCATCCATAATTCAGCCCTGCTACTTGCTGAGTAGTATTCCGGGCCATGGCTGTGCCAGTTTGTTTATCCACTGACCTATTTGAAAGACATTTGCGTTCCTTCCACTTCTTGTCTCTTCCAGATAAAACTGCTCTATCTGTATAGCTTTTTGTGTGAACCTAACTTTTGTTTCTCCGCTGTTAATATGCAGGAGTGAGATTGCTGGGTCACTCGGTATTGTATGCTTAACATAAGACCTTGCTGAGTGTTTTCCAGGGTGCCTGTATCGGTTTGCACTCCTCTCCACCAGGCAGGAGCTATCCAGCAGCCTCTTGCCCCTCCCCACCTCCACTTGGTACTGTCAGTATTTAAAATAATTTAAAGTAGTAAAATAAAGTAATATCGGTCTATAAAATAATTAGCTATTCTAGTAGCTGTAGAGTGGTATCTTATTGTGGCTTTAATTTGCACTTCCCCAGTGGCTAATGATGTTTGTTTTATCATGTGCTTATTTGGCAACCGTATATCCTCTTTGGTAAAGTGGCTGTTCAAGACTTTTGTCCATTTTCTAATTGGAATGTTTGTTTTCTTACTGTTCAGTTTACAGAGTCTTTTATATATTCTGGGTCCAGCTCCTTTGTCAGTTATGTGATGTGCAGATATTTCCTCACAGTCTTGTCTCATCTAATGTTGCTGTAGAAGAAATAGTTTTAGTTTTGACAGTCCATTTTATCTTTTTTTTTTTTAATGGATCATGCTTTCGATGACATATTTCAGAACTCGGCACCTAATCCTAGTCATGGAGATTTCTTCCCTATGTTTTCCTTTAAAAGTTTCATACTTTTATGTTTTTGTATTTAGCTTTCTAAGCTGTTTTGGGTTCATTTTGTATGTGGGTTAAGGTTTAGCTTGAGTTTCACTTCTTTGTTCTAACTCTGTTGAAAATTCTATCCTTTCTCCATCAAATTGCTTTTGAGCCATAATCAAAAGTGAGCTGCTTGTATATATGTGGTCCTTTTTCTGGACTCATTTCTGCTCTGTTGATCTTTGTGTTTATTCATCTGCCAATATCACACTGTCTTCATTACTTTAGCTGTATGTTCAGTCTTAAAATTGGATACTGTGATTCCCTCAAATGGTGTTTTCCTTCTTCAATTTTCTTTGCCTTTCCATAGACATTTTAGAATTAGTTTGTATCTGCAAAAATTCTACTGAGGTTTTGATGGCAATTGCACTAAGTTTGTAGATCATCTTGGGATTGAAATCTTTATGATGTTAGATTTTTTCAACTCATGGACATGTCTCCCCATCTATTCAAATCTTTTGATTTGAAGTTTACAGCATTATATCCTGTGCAATGTTATATCCTTATTAGACTTCTGTCTAAAAACCAAGAGAAAGAGGAATGGAGGGAGGGAGGGAGGGAGGTTGGTTTTAAATTTTGGCCCCCAGGTGCTTATTGTTAATATATAGAAGCAGGATAGATTTTTACATGATAGCCTTGTGTCCTGTGACCTTGCTAATCTAGGAGTTGTCACACTGATTCCCTGGATTTTTCTGCTTAGTCATGTTATCTGTGAACATTTAAAAAAGTTTTTACCTATCAATTTGATTTTTCTTTTTCTTGCCTTGTTGCATTGGTTAATAATTTCAGTACTATAATGAGTAGGGGTGGTGAGAGTAGTAGACATCTTTGCTTTGTCCACAATATCTTTGCCTTGTTCACTATATCTTTGGAAAAAGATATAGTATTTCACCATTATATATGGTATTAGCTGAAGATATTTGTAAGATTCTCTATTAGGTTGAGGAAGTTTCTTCTTCCTACTTTTCTGAGAGTGTTGAATTTTATCAGTATTCTTATCAATTGATATGAGCATATGGTTTTTCTTCTTTAGACTTTCAATTTTGTGGTTTATATTGATTTTTTGTGACTATTGAGTCAACATGTTTCTACACTCAAGCCCAGTTGGTCATGGTGCATGTGTGTAGTTGCTTGTGTATGTCATATGTATGTATATGCACATATATGTATGTATGTGTAAATATGCTGAATTTATGATGTTAGCATTTTGTTGAGAATTTTTACATTTATTCTCCTGAAGTCATTAGTTATGTGGTTGGTAGCTTTTTATCTTGGTGGGGGTCTGTACCTGGTTGTAGTATCAAGGTAATACTTCATACTTCATAAAAGGACTTAGGAATTGTGTGGCTTCTATTTTCTGATGGAGAATTTGTAGAATTGGTTATGTTTTTTTTTTCCCAATGTTTGAAAGAATTTGCTAATAAAATAATTAAGACCTGGAAATTTCTTTTTCAAAAGCTTAACTATGAATTTAATTCTTTAATAACTACTGCGCTGGTTAGATTTTCTATCTTGGGTGAGTTTTCATTGTTGGTAGCTTTTGAAGAATTGGTCTATTTCCTCTAAGTAGTTAAACTTGATTTGTAGTATACTCTTACCCTCATAATGCTGTGGGGTCTGAAGTGATATCCACTCTTTCTTTCTTGATATTGGTAATTTGTTTTTCTCTTTTTTCCTTTTTCAATTTTACCAGAAATTTATCTGTTTTATCAGTATTTTTAAGCAATCAACTTTTGACTTGATGGCTTCTCTGTTTTTTATTTCATTTTTCCGTTATGGTTTCTTTTTTCTGCTTAGCTTATATTTATTTTGCCTCATTTTTTTTTCTAGTTTCTTGATACTGAAAGCTTAGGTTATTGATCTGAGGCCAGCCATTCTTTTATTTTAATAGAAGTATTTAGTGCTCTGTTAGTTACACATTATCACCAAACTTTATGGGTAGAAACAACATTCATTACATCCGTGGTCCAGAGTCTGAGTGCAGCCTGTCTGGGTTCTGTGTTTCAGTGTCTTTCATTAACTGCCGTCGTGGTGTTGGCCAGAACTGTAGGCCTCTCAGGGCTGAGTGGACAGAACCTGCTTCCATGCTTTTTCATGCAGGATTCGGCTTCTATTAGCCAGAGGCCATGCTCAGTTTCTTTCTCTTTTGGGGTAGTTTACAATGTGGCAGTAATTCAGTCAAGCAACCAAGAAGGAAGAGCCAGAGAGAATGACTGCCTGCCAGTTACATATAAGTCATCATCTTCATCATCTTTTATAATGCAATCAAGAAGGTGACATTTCAGCATGTTTGTTCTATGCTCTTCATTGAAAGTAAGTCATGCAGCCTCATCCACCATCTAGAAAGACAGGGCATTGTGCAATGGGACGAACACCAGAGGACAGGGATCGCTGGGTGTTGTCTATCATGAGTGGTCTCCATTTCCCTCAGAACCCTGCTTCAGCTGAGCCCACAGATTTTAAAAAAAAATCTATATGATAAAATATGTGTAACATGTATTTACCATTGAAAATATTTTTTGAGGACAAGGTGTTATTAACACATGCCACTTTCACCTTGTGGCAACTGTCGGCACTACCCATTTCCAGATCTTTTTCATCATCCCAGACTCAAACTATCCGTTTTAACAAGAATTCTCTGTCCTCTTTTCCCACAGCTCTGGGTGACTTCCAGTCTGTTTTCTCTGCCTATATCAATGTCTGCAGTCTGGGTACCTCATAGAAATAGAATTATATGATATTTGTCTTTTTCATCTGAGTTACTCACTGAGCATAATGCTATCAAGGTTTATCCATGTTGTGACATGTATCAGAATTTCACTTTTTTTTTTAAAGGCTAAATAATGTTCCCCGGTATGTACAGACCACATTTTGTTTTTACTTCCATCTGTTAATGGACATTTGAGTTACTTCTGCCTTTTGGCTAGTATGACTAATGCTGTTGTAAATCTTGGTGTGCAAGTATCTATTTGTGTCCCTGCTTTCAGTTCTTTTAGCTATATACCTAGAAGTGGAATTGCTGGATCATATGACTCTTTTATAGTTCAACCTTTGAGAAACCCACAGTACTTACGCTGTTTTTCATTCCCACCAGATCAGATTCCAATATCCCCATGCTGTACATATTTTATGTTGCTTATTTTCATTTCCTTCAGAATAAGAAAATCTTTTAAATTTTCTTAGAGAGCTCCTCTTTGTCCCATGGTTTATTTAGAAGTAGAATGTCTAACTTTCAGGTTTTTGAAGATTTCCATGTTAGATTTCTATTACTAATTTCTAATTTAATACACTATTAATTTATATAAGAATATATTTTGTATGATTTCAGTTAATTTGAATTTAAGCTTTCCTTTATGACCTAAGAAATGGATCTTGGTAAACTGTTCCATATACACTTGAAACAAATTTTTATTCTTTCATTAGCAGAAGTTTTGTATAAATGTTGAATTCTGTTGGTTTACGGTGGTGTTGAGTCTATACTCTTGCTCCTTTTCTATTTAGTAGTCATAACAATTTCTGAGAGAGTTGTGCTGAAGCCCCCAACTATGAGTACAGAATTACCTGTTTTTATATATAATGCAATAATATTTGCTTCCTATATTTTGGATCTTTGCTGATTGGTACACACATGTTTAGAATTGTTATACCTTTACAATGAATTGATCCTTTTACCATTATGTAATGTCTCACTTTTGCTCTGAAATCTTTTTGGTATTGATGCAACCAGTTTGGTTTTATTTTGAAGTATGTTTGCATGATATATCTTTGAATTTACTTGAGTAAATTTCTTGGCTACTATAGAGTTGGGTCATTTTAAAAAATCATTTCTGACAGCCTCTTCTTTAATTTATGTGTTTAGATTACTTATATTTAATGCAATTAAGGATATATTAAATTTTAAGCTTACTGTTTTGTAATTATTTTGTTGAACTGATTTTTGTCCTTTAATTTCTCCTTTTTCTGCTTTCTTGTAGGTTACTTGAAAATTCTGTAGTATTTTTGCATAATTTATCTAAAGTTTTTTAAAGTATCTCTTTGGTTTTTTGATTTTGATGGTTGCTCTATGGATTATAATATGCCTATTTAATTTACCATTTTCTACTAGCTTCAAATTTTTATCATTTTAGTGGGAACACAGAAACCTTACTACCACTTACTGTCCCTTTGCTTTCCACCTTTAATGATATCTTTCATCTTAGATATTTTGTGTGTGCCTATATGTATATATATATCTATATGTTGAGAAGCATATCAGACAGTGCTACAATTTGTTACTTTCAAATGTCAAACATTATCTTTAAACTCAAGGGAAGCATTGTCTTTGTATACTTACCCTTCCCGTCACTTTCTTCATTACCTGATGGTCTAAGTTCTTGTCTCTTCTCTCCCCTCCCTCTCTACCTCCCTCAGCCTTTCCTTCTTCCCCACTGCCTCCCACTTTCCCTCTTTCCTTCCTCCCTCCTTCCTTCTCTCTTTCTTTACTTTAAAGTTATTTCTTTTCTGTATGAAGAATTTAACAAATTAGAGCAGATCTCCTGGGGATAAACTCATTTTCCTTCACTGATTAAGCATTTCTCTTTCATTTACTGAAGCTGTTTTCACTGGATATAGACGTATGAATTGAAAAATCTACTACCGTTTGAGTCATTCTCCTATAAATATATCATTTCTCTGGCTACTTTCAAGGTGTTTTACTTGTCTTTAGCCTTAAAATTGTTTTATTATAATTTATCTGGGAGTGGATTTCTTTGGATTTTTACCATTTGGGATTTACTTTTCTTTAATCTGTAGGGTTTTTTTTTAATCTGTAGGCTTCTGCAAGTATTTTTTCTGTTTTATGCTTTTTCCTGTTTCCTTCTGGGGCTCTAATGGCTCTTTTTGTCCTGTGTGATTGTCCACTCCCCCCAACCATGCTTAAACATTATAATCTATATAAACTTACATTATCATGAAAGAATTACTACCATTTTTATCCTTTTGTTTTCATTTCTATGGGATTCATTACTTATTTTGATGAAGTGCTTGCTTAAGTAATTCTTTCGGAAAACATTTGTGTCTTTAAACTTTATCCTTTCATATCTTTTACTTCTCAGCTAGTTTCTAAAACTTTGAGGACTGTTAAGGAAAAGTAATTTTAACTCAGCACTTCGTCTCTTCACTCTCCTTTGTAATGCCTGTGAGAACAGAACATATAGCTCTTTATCCTTTCTATAGTTGTACTTTTCACCACAAACCTTGTATTAGATGTGTTCACCTTTGGTTTCCCCACTAGTGTGTCGAAAGCAAGTTAATTGAAAGTAGACAAGTTGTCCTAATTAATCTTTGTAAGTCTAGTCCCTAGTACCATGCTCAGTAATTTATATATCAGTAAGTGTTGGTTACGTTGGATTGCAGTGTGGAAAACTGAGATATGTGGAGAGGTCCATCAACGAATTGACTTGGTCTTCTCGTCTTGCATATTATTGATATTGTTTTCAGACTAAAAATATTTTCCTGGTGATCTTTAGCTGCAGAGAGGTGTGTCAGTCCTGAGAGGCTGGGGGGGGGGCAGTTTCAAGTCCACAAGCAGCATCTGAGGGGCTTGCTGGGGCTGTTGGGGCTGGCCACCACTGTGAATCTCGGCCCTGTTTCCTCCCCAGCTGAGCTCGGGTCTGCAGAGACAGGCAAATGAATTATTAAAGCACAGCGGGACTTGGGTGTGAATCCCAGCTCTGCTGTTTATAAAGTGCATTCCCTAAGATAGTACATTGATTTTGTTTTAACCTGTTTTCTCTTGTACAAAACACATTTAGTAATTCCCATCTCACCGGTATTGGAAGCATTAACTTAAGCAAGCCCTTATCGGGTGCTTGGCATGTACTCGACATTCAGTGAATCTCCATTTCTTCTCTTTTCCGTTCATGTTTGAAGAAGCCAGAGAGTTTTCCTTTCTGGCTGATGAGATAATTGGGCATATCAAATGTGCCCATCTCCCCAGAATGCTTTCCAGAGGCACATCATAGAGGCAGGGGATAATGGTTAATCCTTAAAGGTCCTCAGTTCCGGAATTCCAGTATTTTAAGATTTTATTTTTGGTTTGTCTTTTGGGAAAGGAATCTTTATTAAGAACTAGGGACTTTGGGTTTGGTGTGGTCTTAGCATGTGGCTGAGGCTACCAGAGTCTCTTGAAGGTTAAATTGTGGTGTTGGGGGGCCTGTTTCTCCTTTGGCTACAGCGGACCTGCTGTCGGGCAGTCAGGAAGGTTTAATTATCCTTCTACTTCATGTCTAGAGGCGTGTGTGAACACGTGTAGGAGAAAGCCTGAGGCAGAGGGGAGAGGAGAGTCCAGTAATAACTGACAGACTTAGGAGGTGGTTGTGGGTTGGTGTGGGGGTGGAAAGGCTCTCCCCTGACCTCCTTCCCCCTGTGTGCAAGCCGTGCTCTCGCTTGCCCCTGAAGTGAGTGCTCTCCCCGCCCTCGGCTTGCCTGCTCACTGCTCCTCTGCCCCCTCACTGCTTGGAGGAGTTGCCTACGTGTTTCTAGCAAAATGTTTGGTCATCTTCTTGGGGAACCTTTACTGGGATCGCTTCTGTGATTTCTCAGAGAGATGTGCTCCTCTTATGAGAATCACAGTCCTCTGAGACATTTGGGGTATCTGGAGTGAGGCCGCTGGCTTTGCTCTGTGCCAGGGAGCCCCTCTGCCGAGTCCTGCCCCCTTCAGGATTCTGCGTGGGAACTGGATGAAAGTAATGTCAGAATCCTGCCGCCTTCCTTCTACCTTATGCTGGGTTTTGGTGTGGGGGCCCCTTTTGCTCATCTCCAAAGTCCTCAGGCCTGCGCTGAGTGATGGGGGTGGGGGGGCTGCAAGCAGCCTTTGACCAAAGGGCTGAGCCCCAGGTGCAGGTACTGCAGGGAAGCTCTAGGAAAGCAGCCCTTCCCAGCGACTTGTCGGCTCCTGTGGGTTTTCTCACATGGATGATCTGCCTCTGCTCCCTTAATTGGTTGAGAGAGGGAGGAGTGGGCAGTCAGGGCTCTTGGCCTGCACCCCTGAGTCTCTGAGGGATGCAGAGGAGAGGAGGCTCTGGTATTGCTGGGCTGGGTAGACAGAGAGATGGTTCCGGTCACCAGGGCACATGCTTTAATGAGGAAAAGCCTCATTTCTTCTACTATGATGCTAAGTAGAGCTGGTGAAGGTGATGATGGTGATGATGATGAGTGAGGGGCGAGAGAAAGCAGGTTGGTTGATAGCGCAGACATAAATGGACCTGTCCAAGTTCCACCTCCTCGGACCTTTAGTTGCCAGGGAAGATGTTTCTTGAAAATACTGAAACACTTTGAATCTCTGGTCTAAGGTGGGGACTCTCCTAAATGTGTCCTTCTCTAGGTTATTGCTCTCACTTGTGACTAGAAAATTCTATGTACTTGGGACTTGAGGGACATTTTTATTTGCCACTTGTAGGACCTTCTTTTGGAAATGTGTTCTGCTCAATACAGAAGGGGCACCTACTTTAAACAGGTAATATGTGCTCACTAAAATCACCTTCTGGAATCCCCAGAAGTGTCTAAAAGAAAATGACTCCCTCCCTCCACTCCACATGCCTCTCATAGGACCGCTCTGGCCAGGATATCAAGGAGAATCATCCTGGATTTGTTTTTAATTCTTATGCTCCACAAAAGGCTCTAGACCTGTTTTGGGGTGACTAAGCTCACCCCATTTGGTGCTGAGTGTGAGAGGGTGCTCTGGCATCATGTGCTGCCTGGGCAAGGAAGAAGAGACAGGGCAGCTTTGTCATTTTGTCAAGGAGAATGTTAGCAAGAGATGAATAATCTTTTCCCAACTGTGCTTTCCCCCCCTTCTCCAGCCTTGTGCTGTGTGCTGCTAATGTGTATTTAATAAGGTTTTCTCTCTCTTTTTTTTAAAAATGTCTATAATTTTTGCTTCACAGTTTGAAGCACAGAATTATAATGGAGGGGCGGGAGGAGGGAAACCAAATGGCGTGCTGGAAGTTCCAGAAGGAGCTCAGCTCCACAGAGTGACGAGGTGCTGGGGTTCACCTTCCCGCTCACGCTGAGGCTTGTGAGAGGCTGCTGAGTGGTGAGGCCCAGGTAGGAGCCCTAGAGATGCATCCTTAAGGTCTCCAAATCCGAGAGGCTCCAGCCCTTTCTGGAGGCTTTGGAGCGTCGGGTCTTAGGGGGCTCTTAGTCTTTATCTATTTAGAGATAAAGGCAGGAAGATAGGATCCAGTTAAAACCTTGTCATTCCTAAATAAAAAGTGATTTTGGTAAAGAGCGGGAGTTTTGGAGAGGCCTGTGTTGTAAGTCGGCTTCTCTTGCTTGTAGGATTAGCCACAATTCGATCTGGAAAGGAAACTTGCCCTTTTTAATGGATCCTGTTCTGTTCTCTTTTTCCCAGCTGGTTCCCTTTGTAGCAGGCTGCCATCATGAGGGTGTGAATGTTCTCTCGCTTTGTTTCCTGAAAAGCGTGGCGCTCCCTCACAGGGCGCTCACTGGGTTCCTGCTCTTGCCTGCCAGCCCGCGTGCTCCTCGCTGACCCCAGTCACCTTTGCTGTCCCTGTGGGGTCCAGCATGTGAGACCTGGATGCTTGGGCTTGGCGGGGGCCCCTGGCATTCACGGGTTCCTCCGCCCAGACCCAGCAAGCAGACGTTTCTTGGATTTTGCTGGATTTCAAGCTGGGCCACGTCCATGTGGGCCTCAGTGCCTGATTCTTACAGACTGAAACACGTGAGTTCCTGAGCCTTCCAAGTTATGTTCTCCTTGGCACCCAAACCCTGGCATCTTCCATCCTCTGCCTTCCTCAGAAGTCTCAGGGTCGGCCTAGTTGTATCCTCCTCTGGAAACCCCTTAACCCCTGCACCCTCAGTGCTGGTTACCGTGGCACTGGGCACCACACTTCGTTTACATGACAGCTTCTTTTGGTTCCCTAGAGCACAAATTCCTTGAAGGCGGAGTCTGTGTTTGAGTCATCTCTGAATCTTTAGTTTTTAGCCAGGAATTTGGTGGGAACTCAAAAAAAAAAAAAAAAAGGTGTTGAGTGACTGAGGAATCCTGTCTCTGGCTAAGGACGGGGTTGTGAGCTGTATTTGCCAGGCAGAAAGGTTACTGGATCTGAACAGATCCGATGGCGTCTGAGATGTGCCTGGGCAAACTGTGTGACCCCTGCCTGACGCTTATTCATTGCTCTCTCAGCTGATCACATTTATTTTCATGGTATTCCTGTGATAGAATGCGGGTCCCTGTCACTTTAGTAAACTGAAATGAAGTGTGAGATGGTCCACCTGGTTTCATAGCAGACCCCAGGCTGGAAGACGAGCCTTGCGCCTGAGTCACATTCACCAGGTCAGCAATTGCCAACATTCCTGCGGCCTCTCATGTGCCTGCCTGGTGACTGCTGGACCTCGTCCCAGTGGCCACCCCTTCCTGGGGTCAGGAGGAGAAAGTCAGAGACCAGAACAGCAGGAAGAAGAATGTAAATACCCAAAACTCCACTATCTGGAGAGAAAGAGGACCAGTAACATCTTGGTATCTGTCCTTCCAAGCTAACAACAACATTTAAAGTCATACTGTAGCTGTTGTCTCATAGACGGTCTTTTTCATTTAAGAAAATATTGTGACTGTTTTTCATGTCAATCAGTGTAATTCTGCACTGTCAGTTTTTAAAGGTTGCATACTATTTCATAATTGAGTATACATAATTTATTTCGTTCTTTTCCTATTATTGCAGTACATTCATTTCCTATTTTCAGTCTTAAAATTAATGCTGTAAAATGTGCCTCTGCATTGCTTGCTTCTCTTGTTCATTATTTCCTTTAGGTTAAATTCCCTAAAGTAGCAGTGCTTAGTCAAAATTATTTGCACGTTAAAAATTGTGATATGTATTTTCAGATTGCTAAGAAACATCTCTAGAAAAAGATTTACTTTGTGTTTATGTATTTTTTCCTAGTAATTTTGTGGTTTTATGGCTAATCTATAACTTCGGGTTTTTTAAAAAAATTTCTTTTAGTGTGTTGTGTCAAGTAGGGGACCAGCTTCCACTTCCTTCCACAAATGGATTAGCAGTTATCTCGATATCATTTACTAAGACATTCTTTGTCAGTTGACTCATGATTTGAAAGAATTTTGTTTTCCTAAATTAAATCCCCACATCTAGTTGAGGTTTTTTTTTGTTCCTTGACTCTTTTGATCCAAGTAATCTATTCTGTTCATATGATATTGTGAGCAATATTGTGTTTATAATACTCGAATGTAGTATTACATGATGCTACCATGTAAATTTGTTTTTTTAATAAATAAAACAATTGCATTGCATAGTTGAAAATCCAAAGGGTGTGTGTATATATATATATATATGTATATATATGTAATGAAAAGTCTCTCCCAACTCTTTCATCTACTGTCCTCATTTCCACTAGTAGTTTTTTTTATATGTTAATGTACATTCAAGCAAAAAATGAAATTTTTTTATTTCACCCTTTTACACATATACTTGTTATTCTGTATTTATTTTTAAATTTAATGTCATTTTGGAGCCCTAAATTGTTTAGGACCATAGCTTTATAATTTGTTTTAATATTTGGCAAGAAAGAGCTAGCCAACTCTTTTCTGCTTTTCAGACCTCTTTGTTAGATTGATTTGTTGGTTCATTCACAGTTTATTTATCAATAACTACTTGTGTGCTGGGGTTAAGCTGTCAATGAAACAGACAGGGTTTTGATCTCCTAAAGCTTTCGTATGGGGGAAGATGAGAAATAGTCAGGCATTGGTAATATGCTGTAACTGTTATAGGTAATGATTACTCACTGGCGCCTAGGATTGGACTTTTCTTGGGGTTAAGTTGGGGAGAGAAATAAAAAAAAAAATTGTCAGGAAAGAGATCCAGAGTTTACTGATGTTCTGAAGAGAGACCTTAATTGAGAAGGAGTTAGTGTGGATGGAAAACTGGGGACAGAAAGGTGAATACCAGGCCAGAGGGAAGGGCTTATATGTGCGGAAGAGACAGACAGGTTTGAAGAATCAAAAAATGCTTGGGATAGCTAGGACAGAAGCAGAAGAGGGGACTGAAATAAAGAGACTGACAAGATCAGGACCTTGCAACCCAAATGAAAGAACCTTTTGTCAGAGGGCAGTGGGAACTCCTCAGATTGTGTAAGTCGGCACATCGGTTCCCCTGGGGCTGCTGTGACAAAAGTTCCACAGACTCATTTAGAGCAACAGACATTTATTGTCTCACTGCCCGGAGGTCAGAGGTCTGAAATCACGCATTGGCATGGCAAGGCTCCTGTGATGGCTTGGGAATACCATTCAGGCCTCTCTCCTGGCTCCCGGGCCTCAGCCGTTCATTGACTTGCACTAGAGTCTCCACACCTGGGGCTTCCCTGGGTGTGTCTCTGTTTTGTGTCTAGAATTTCCCCCTTTCACAAGGACAGTGGTGGTATCCGGTTGGGTCTTCCCTAAGGCCGGTACTTTAAATTAACTGCCCATGTAAAAATCCTATCTCCAAATATGGTCACCTTCTGAGACACTGAGGATAAGGAGTCCCACCCATGGATTTCGGGGTGGGGGACATAGTTCAGCCCATAACCATAGTGATAGGATCTGACTTGCATTTTAAACTGACAATTTTGGGAGAGTGGCTTAGAGAGAAGGAGAGATTGGAGGGCAAGGGAACTAGGAAACAGTGGCAGCACTTCAGTGCGAGATAAGGGCCTGGCCGAGAGAAATGACAGTGGACTTACAGAGGAAGAGATGATTAAAGAGATAACAAGGAGGCAGAATTATAGAACTCAGTGATTATAAGTCTGTGAGAATTGAGGGCATTGGGCTGCCTGTTACAAGTGGCATATTGAACAGCACTATTTACCTTTGCTCCTTCCCAAACACAATTAAAGTGAGAGAAGAGACATGGGGAGAGGAGGACGGTGGCACCAAAACTGTGGGGGCTGGAAAAAGGGGTCGCTGATCGGTTGTCAATTGACCAAGACGTTCCTGTAACTCAAGCCTGCAGTGAAGAAACACAGAGGCAGCTGGGCCAGGGAGCCCCAGTAGAACTCTGAAACCAGTGGGGTGCAGATGGAGAGAGGATGGAAGGATCATGCTAAAGTGTGTGTGAGAGGCAGTTGGAACCTCCCCACCCCACCCCCACCCATGCCATGTGGTAATTATGCTTCCCTCCCATCTGCAGAAGACTAGGGACTCATTTTCTAGATTATTATCTGGCAAGATTAAAATGGAAGGACTCTGGGTGTTAGGCACCTTGAGGATGGGCCTTCACTCTCAAGGAGAGGTAAGACCTTCTTCCATAGCCGCCTGAGGGCTCTTGCCCTTTGACTCAGAACAGACGTGTAGCCCTCCAGACAGGAGAGCAGGAGATGCCTTTAGGAGAAGTTGAAGAGTACAAAACACTGTTAGAATTTTGTTCTGATCAGATCACCCTATTAATTGACAAACTATCCCATAGGAACAGCCCTTGAGGTAGTTTGTTACTGTTTTTCCTAAGTGTGTGTGTGTGTGTGGGAATCCCATCAAGAGAGCATCAGACATTTGACAGCTTCTTCTAATATGACTCAATGTAAATATACATTGGCCCAAAAGTCATGATCTCTATCGCCCAAAACAAGCAGAAAGAAAAAGGACCATGGGAAATGAGCATTGCAGGAAAGCAGAAGAAAACGTGTGAAAAGTTAAAAAAAATATGTCCTTGGATGAGGGAAAATATTGTACTCATGTAATAAGAACAGGGAACTGTTAAAAAGTAACAGGAAGTAAGCACTTAGAAATTAAAAATATGATATCAGAAATTAAAATTTTAATAGAAGGACTAGAGCACAGAGTTGAGGTGTTCTAGAAATGAGAACAAAAAGATAGATGGGAAATATGAGACAAACATTTGGAAAATCAGACACTTTGCTCAGGAAGCCACATATCCCAATGAAAGTACCAGAAAGAGAAAGCAGAAGAAATTATTAATGAAATGATTTCAGAGAATTTCCCAGAACTGAGGAAGAGCTTCAAGACTGAGGAGGCCCATTAGTTCCCAGCCCATTACTTTTTAAGATCAGATCTATATCAGGGTACATCTTCATGAAATTTTAGAATATATAAAACCAAACTGGATATTAAAATTCTTCGAAGAGAGGGACATATCACTCATTGCTGCATAAAAATTACTCCAAAACTTAGTGACTTAGAGTAGGAAATAGTGATTTTTTTCCCTTAGGGCAAATGTTTTGGACTTCTGGGTCATCTAGATCCTGTTGCAACCTCTCAACTTTGCTAGTAGCATAAAAGCAGCCATGAATTGTAGAGAAAAGTCTACATATGACTGGTTTTCAATAAAACTTTATTTACAAAAGCACATGGTCAAGACTGTAGTTTCTTGATCCTGACTTAGAACATTTATGTCTTGGTTTCTATGGACCTGGCTGGGTTGATTGGTTCCAGGTCTCTAACAAGGCTGCCTTCAAGGTATTAGTTAAGGTACCCAACCAGGCTTGGCTGGGGTGGGTCTATTACCTTGCTCACTCAGGTGGCTCTTGGCAGGCATTCAGTGCCTTGTGGGCTGTTGGGTGTTGCGTCTCCCATAAGGCAACTCACAGCATGGCCTCTGGGCTCATCAGTCAGCGAGAGTGTGAGCGAGACAGCCTTACAGAACCTTACTAATGCAGTGACATCCTGTAACT
>PVHY01018353.1:0-29434 GCA_004024945.1 Uropsilus gracilis
ACCCAAAGGTCCCCAAGGCACAGTGCACAGTCCAATGACGAATCCTTTGCCCCTCTGAACCTCAGAGGAAGGCACTTTGGCAAAGTCCAGTCCTTTCGCCGGCGTCTCCTCTTTCCTTTCTTTTCTCTCGGTGTCCCACGCTGCTCGACTTCTCCCAGGTGCTTCAAGCTTCTTCCACGGTGGCTGATGAATGAATCAGTCTTCCAAATCGCTGGCCGTCTCTAGGTACCAGCTCCCCACAGCACCTTGCTACAACGCCACACTCTCCACGCTGGCCACACTTCTGCCGGCCGCCATGGCTCCTCGTCCCCTCCAGCTCACTCTTCCAAGGGGCTTTCTCCTCAACCTTTCTCTCTCGCGGCTTCTCCCTGGGACGGTGCTCCTCCAACTTCCACTTTTTAAACTGCCCCCAGCCAATGGGAGCAGAGTACTTTGTTAAATGCTACCACCTGGAATGGGGGGGGGGGGGGATTAGGGCCACCCAGTTTCAATTATGGCACAAAGTCTACAAGATGAATTCCAGAATCAGAAAATTCTGACTTAGGGTATTGGCTGTGGTCTAATTATCTACACTCAAAGTTCCCTGAAATCTTTAAAGTACCCAGAGTCTGACACACTTAGCAGAAACACCATTCACACAAATGCAGTAAATATACACATATTGCATTGTGCCAAAGTCCTTCCCCATCTATACACAAAAAGTTTCAACAACCTGTCTCCCATTAATGATATGTCATCTACTAACCCATGAAAGCTTCTAAAATGCATCAGAGCAACCTTTCAAATGGTAAATTTCCATGAACTATTAATGAAGCAACATCACTCTTTTTCAAATATCCTCGTTTAGTATTTGAGATCTACTCCAACTCACAACTCTTTAAAGATCAAATCCAGCATTTTATTCACAGTAAACAGAATGTCCAGAAAGCATCATTAGTCCTAAATATTAGTTAATAAAATGTTTGTTGCTGCTTTCTCCTGTCAATAATGTGACTCAATAGAGGGTGATTTAAAAGTCCATATGCTACATAAACCTCATAAATAGACCTCTTTCTTATGTTTTAAGTATCAATCATATAAAGAAATCTAACACTGTGACTTCATACTCTTTTTACTTAACCAAAAACTCCTTCCAACTATCACATTTTCCAAAAAGGCAGTAAAATCTAATTAACTTCTTTGCAAGTGAGTGTACAATTTACACCCTAGTATGTGTATATAGGCAATTTAATCTCCATCCAAAAGGAGAACAGAGGCCTTTGGGATCTCTCTTACTGTGACTTTTACTACCATTTTCTTAATCATGTTACAAGAAAACTAGCAATATCCTAAAATATCACTATAGGCTTTTTAATCTACTATTAATTTCCCTTTACTTGTAAGTTGCACATTTTGGAATTTACCAGTGCTGAGATAAATATCCTTTTATGATTAAAGAAAGTAGATTAACTTTTGAGGAATCATCATTTCTTGCTAGAAAGACAAAATAGCCCATCAAGGAAAATATGCTAATTTCTAAATAAGCATGATCTTTGAGTAATAGTAAATTGGTTGTCTTGTGTGTCAAATTAATCTCTTCATTATGTGAAAACAGGCTGGCTATTTTGTGTTTCTATCTTTAAAAGCAACATTTGATTAATCAAGTTAATGATGACAGTTTTTAGCTAGTGACAAATGATACATTTATGCAGGTTCTTTATCAAATGATCCAAGCATTGTGAGCAAAAGAAGAAACATCAGCTTGGAAAACTAGATTAGTATGCATAGTTTAAACTCTTCATTTACCCTAACAAATCAGATCAGCAGTAAGGATTTGTTAATGAGTATATTGTCACATTAAAAAATAATAAGAGTAAGCATCACTAAACACAAAATCTGCAAATTCTTCCAGATTATTTTATGTTAAGGAACATATAAAAGGTCATATATTTAGACTCATTTAAAATTGGTAGATTTCAAAAGTGAATTGATCAAACAACTCAGCTACCCACAAAATCACTACTAAATTAGAACTTTTTAAAAGACTTCAATTGAAAGTAATTATTACTCCAGAATGAGAAGACAGCTCATTTGGCCCTTCAATAAAGTCACTAGTTTGAATAGTTCAATCTGCCTGTTTGTAGCAAAAGGTTTAATACAGGGGTTAGCAAACTACAGTTCAGCCCAGGGGCCATTTCCTGTCTACCACTACTTTTTACAAAGAACGTTCTACTGGCACACCATAACTATAATTCATTCTTTGTTGTCTGATGCTGTTTTCACACTACAGTGGCACAACTGAGTCACTGCAACAAACACTATTTGACCCACAAAACCGAAAATATTTAGCACTGACTATGGAAACTTTGCTGACCCCTGCTCTAGTATTCTAATAAAATTTTAGTTATTGAATCCTTTAAACAAAATCATACAAGAGAACAAAATATCTAAAAGCAATACTTTATTAGTAGTCATTCATTTTACAAATTAAAATGTGAAGTATTTGCTTAATATCAAGTCTGCCAATGAGATCAACCAGTTTTGTTTTTTTTTTAATAAATTTAGAAGTGGTAGATGATACATGCAGTGTTGACATTGTCCTTGTTTTTGTTTTGTTGTGCATTTTTGTATTTTGCTTTAGTGGCAGAGAATTGATTCACACAGATAAATGGTTGCAAATGGTAACAGTTTTTTTTAAGTTCCCTTGCAAAGTCAAGATACTTTACAATTAAAAGTTGATACAAGTTTATTCCAAGAAATGGCACAAGTTAACCTGACAGCCCAAGTTAACACACCACTGATCTCCAAGGTTTTAAAATTCAGTGCCTAACCTTTTGTTATGTGTGCTTTTTATTTCCCTTTTTAAAACTTTTTTTTTTAATTTAAAGGAATTTTTAGCTCACCACAAGGGTTAATTATGTGTAAAGCTACCTTAAAGAGGACCTGTGGGAAGTCATTTGTAATGATCCAAGTAGTCTATTATGAGGGCTTCAACTAAGAAAGTAGCAAAACAGTCCCAAAGATGGGGGAGGGGGTAGATTTGAGAGATAAATATGACAAAGTTTGGTGCCTAAATGGACATAGCAGAAGAGACGGTGAAAACTGCGCAAAGGTAACCTCCAAGTTTCTTATTTTGATAGCTGACTGGTAACACCATCATCTAACATGGTGAAGACAGGGGAAGAAGCCTTTGAGAGAAGATGATAAATTCCAGTGTGTTGTAAGTCCATAAAATTTCTAGCAGAGGTATACAATAAACACTTGAAAGTGGCACTATGACATTTACATATTCTATGGAGAGTAGAAATATAAACTTAGGAATAATTGATATTTACATGATAGTTGAAATGATGAAAGGGAAGAAGATCATCTAGGGAGAAGTTGAAGTTTAAGAAGATCAGAGAAAAGTGGAGTTGAGGAGAACACATCAGGGACAAAGAAGATAAAGAGCATCTTCTAAAATAAATGGAGAAATAGTGGGAAGGAGGGAGGATTTGCAGGAAAATATACAATATCCAATAGCTAGAGATGAAAGGTTTATAGAATCTCAAAAAGAAAAATTGATCAACTATATTATGAATTTCAATCAAAAGATAAAACAAGAAATACTGAAAGATGTTCATGGATTTTGGAAATAGAGTGCACCTAAAAAGTGTATAATGAAAGCATTTTGGGGGTGCTGGTCTGGAAAGGATTCCTTGTATAGAATATACTTGGGGACCTGAAATTAAATATATATAATGAAATCAAGAACACAATAAAAGTTCTGTTCTGATTGGTTCCGATTTTTTCTACTTTATAAATAATTAGATTCTGATTTGGGATGAGAAAGGCAATTTTTGACATCTTGTTTGTTGGCTCAGAAGCCCATGGAATGTTTCTTCATACAGATAAAGGAATTACAAACGATCTACTCTTGAACATACATACACTCTCTCTCTCCTCTGCTTTTATTACATTTTAAATAAGACTTTAAAAATGCTAACTTATCAGAAATACACTAGAGGAAAAAGAAACAGCATGGATGTAACCCCCTACTAATGAGGCACTAATGCATAATTATTATAATACACGTACTTCTCTCCACAGACGAATATTTATAAACACTGAAACAGTCTAGTTTGCAGTGAAATCTCATATACAGATTGTTTTTCTCTTGTGGTTTGTCTTTTTTCTCTTATTGTGGTAATATTTAATGAATTTAACAGGTTCTGCTCATTCCCTGAAAATACTGAATGAACCTGTTTACATTATACGGGCTGCCTTCAATGAGTATGTAGGACGATTTACTAAGATACCTTAAAACCCCATTATCAGTAAAAGCAATCATTTGTGTCAATTTCAAATACTGAGTTGAGCTAAAGTACAATATGTTAAAAATGTTTGAATTAAGTAATTAAAATAGAAGGAATTTAGAGAGAGAATCAGGAACAGCATATTATTACAGTAATTCAGACTAAATACTAGTAAGGTTTGAGGAAGCCCATAAAATACAACCCTTTTCTCAGCCTGGGTTCTGATCCAATTGAAAGGTAAAAGAAATAGAGACCAAAACATTAGTAGTATTAGCAACAAAGGCCAGTCCAGAAGGAAGGATACAATTTAGCTGTGGATAGAAGTAAATTCACCCACTCAGTTCCATGTAGTGCTGCCACCATTACAGCATGCTCCAAAGACCATACATACTTCATCTTGCATGGATACAACCATTTGTTCATCCAACTTCTACTTCAGAAAATTTAAGGGGAAATCAGGTCAGAATATGTAACTCCTACAAATAGTTGAACATGTACACATTGTGAAAGCAAGGGTTAAGCTTTGTATAACTGATTCATTTCCCAAACACACTAGATAGACAACTCTGGGTATCTTTGTGGACTGGAGTAAAGTGGGGAGCAAGAGAAAACTTCCTTTTCATGGAAACTAGAATATTGAGCAGTAAATGACTCCCATCCCCCTACCCCTGCAAAATAGAAATGATTAGTAACTAATTTCAATCAAGTTTGCTTACTGTCAACTGCAGGGTAGGTGTAAACACTTTATTGTAGACTATATTTCTCTTTGATTCTAATATATAATATAAGTCTACATATAAGCACTGAATATATATTTTAGACACATTTATAGGAAAGGGACTTCAGTTTGAAGTCATTATCCTCTTACTAAAGATCCAGACTCAGGAAGGTTAGCATTAAGCAAATGCATTATTTAAATTACATTCTGCATTTTATTAATACCATCACTCTTTATTCAACAAGCCTTTATTGAGATTCTCCTACATGCTAAATAGTTGGAGATACAAAGATGTAAAATTCCTGATTTATAAGAAATAACTCCCCTTTAAAAAAAGTTTACTTCAAGAATTAATGCTATCAAAATACTAGAAGATTAAGCTATCCAAATCCATGGCAGAATTTATCATATGAAAAAAGTAGCTTTCAGACCAGAAAGAGGTAAATTAGATCATGAAGAAAGCAGTACTAAAATACCTGAGTAGTCATCTGGAAGACAGAAAACATTCATCCACATCTCAAACCTTATGCCAAAATATATTCTATCTAGATAAAAGACTTTTAAGTGTATAAGACAAAAATCTCAAAAGTTCTAGAAAAAAACAGATTTTTAGTAATCTTAAAGTCTTTCTAATTGTGCTCAAAATCTAAAAGCTAGGTTTAGAAAGTTTGCCTTGTGCAAATTCCCTCATATGGTTAGCAGAATTCATGCCAGATTGTTTTTTCAACACCAGCAATAGAGAGAACAGGTCTGTAACATTTCTAGTCTCTGAATTTTTTTTAAGACTTGCTTAATGAGATTAGACCCACACAAAACAGTTTCTCTCTGGGTTAAAGTCAAGCAATTGCAGACTTACATATATCTGCAAAATCTTTTCACTTCCACCATAATTTCTTGATTAGAAGTAAGTCATGGATTGTGCCCTCATTCAAGGGTGTGAAGTTTACAAAATCATTACTTAATAAGAATCCCTTAATGTGCCAACTCCTTAATAAACAGTTCCAAAAAATTGATAAGAAAAATTGGCAATTAAAATATGCAAGATATATAAGTAGACCTTAAGTGTATTAAAATTTGTTCAACTTTATTTTAATTCAAAAAAAATCTTGTAAGAAAAGGTTATCATTTTGGTAAAAATTTGAAACTGCTATTACATTATAAGGTAATCTTATCAAAAATGGCTTGCAGAAAGTTTAAGTTTATGTAATACTTACAGAGAAGAATTGATAATTAACAATATCTACAAATGCAGGTCCCTTTTAGTCTAGATGTTCCACCTTGAAAATTTTATCCTTAAATATTCATTAATATATGTGAAGTTACAAAATGTAGATAACATTTATAAGAGAAAAAGATTAGAAATAACTCATATATCAAATGTCCAATATGGGATGAGTTAAAATAGCTATGGAATATTCACATCCTAGAATAGCATACAACTATAAAAAAGAATGATAGAGTACATCAAATAGTGCTATGGAAAAAAATACATGTAGTGATATGCATACACATGCACAAACACACACATTTATAAAACAGAACTATATAACAAATACTATTTATATAAAACAAGAAAAAATACAATTTGGATTTGCTTTCATGTGTATAATTAATTATGGAGAATATGGAGAGATATATAACATATATGCAGGGAATATATATCCATTTATCATATATAGGTACATGCTAGATGGACAGACAATCATTTGCAACTCAAACTGTTTTTATTTTTTTCTTGTTTTTTATTTTTTGTTTTTTTTGAGACTAGACCTCACTATGTTGCCCAGGGGAGTCCTGATCCCATAAACTCAAGCAATTTCCAGCCTCAGCCTCCCAGGGAGGTGGCATTGCAGGCGCCCCCCACCGCACCCGGCTGCTTTTTTGGAACCAGGAATTGCTATGTTGCCCTGGATAGTCTCGAACTCCCAACACAAGCAATCCCTGGCCTCTTTACTTCCCAGGGCTTGGGTAACAGACGTGCACCACCTATACCTGGCTTGATGGTTTATCTGATGCTACCTAATCACAATCACACGTCTGGTCTCAAATTTGATCAGAACTGTAATATTCCAAAACTTGTGGTGAGAAAATTCCCATAGATAAAATTCCTATATATCTGTAGACCAGCTATTGTTGGATGCATAATTATGCAGATTCACTATATTCATACATCTCATTCATCTCATCCATAGCCCAGTTCTATGCCTGATGAACACTAGTTATATATTAAGTAGCTACATACTTGATGGAACAAGAATGGAAAGGGATTACTGAGCATTACCTCTTGGTATGTTCAAAATTTCTTAACTAACTTCTATAGAACTTTACATTTAGAGAACATTTATGACACCTGCACTTGCCTAAATTGACTTGAGAGAATATAAAAACTTGAACTTTTGTATTTATCTCTGCTGTCTTAAATCCTACAAAAATAACAAAAGAGAAGTCAAGACCTATAAACATAGAACAAAAATAATGCAAAAAGAGACAGAAACAAAAGAGAGTTATCTTTCTGTCTCACTTGACTATGACTAAGAGTTCATTCATTTCTAAAAACAGAAAGATGCAAAGTCTGAGCTTCTAAAGGGAAAAATTAATTTAAAAAAATTTTATTCATGTCATCAGAATGCAAAGGAAATTTAAAGTATCAGGAAAGTTGGGTTGTTAGTCTCTTTTATTCAAAATCTGCAGACTGGTAACAGCTATCTCTAGAAGCTAGTGAGAAAAGCAAAGTTCCAAGCCTATCCAGACTTACTAAGTTATGTCCTATGCTTTAACAGATAGATTCCCTGGACTTGTAAGCATGTTAAAGTTTGAGAGGTATTGCTAGAAAGGATGGTTCAGCTATGCCCCTGAAACATACACCATGTTTGAGTGATATATTGAATGTCAATGTTACCTCAATAAACATAATTTCAAAAAGCTAAAGAAGAAGAAGTGCCTCAACTCTTAGTACCCTCCTCTCCCACATCCCACAGAGCCATGAACTATTCCTTGGCTAGATTCAATCAGAGATGTTGCCATAATTGAAGACAGGAGAAAAATTACAAAGAACAGAACTTCTGCTCAAATCTACATTGTGAAGAGTAAGGCCCATAGCACCCTGTGCTATTCAGTTCTCCAATATCTAGCAACAACTTCCATGCCCACATAGAACATCAGGATTTTTCCCTTGGGTAAAACCAACTCTCCCAAGAGAAAAGACCCACATGTACTGACCATTGGGAATTCCCAATGAAGAGTTCGCTCATCATTTTATTATCTCTACAATTTAAAAAAAAAGGAGAAAGACACACAAATCAGAGAGGGGCAGTTGCTGTCCTAAATACAGTGTTTATTCTGTTTTTCATATTAATTTCTGGTCAAGCTCCTGTAGAAAAAAACTGCAGATGTTCCACTCTATTGGTAATGGTTGCTTATGACACTCAGTAGGGGGAAAATGTGTAATTTATTTGCAATGTATTCACACATGTAGAAGGAGATATAAGTGGTAACACTATACTATCAGCCTACATGCAATAAGAAATCATGATTTGTTCTTTCCCTGTACTCTCTCATTCAATCCTCACAACAAAGGTACATGCTTTGGTTATACCTTTCCACGGCTGAGGAATTTGAAAGTTAGAGAAATTAAATCAACTACCAGATAAAAAGGCAAGTGGAACATAATACCTACCATGTGTGCTTAAATATTATCAGTAAGAAAACAATTTAAGAAACTAAATCTATTCATGAAATGAAATGAAGTACTACATATTACTAAAAAGTATGAATAGATTAATATATTTTGCTCTCCAAGGTATATTGAATAGGCAAAATCATATGTGAAGAAGAATAAATATAACATGCCATCATTTCTACTTAAAAATATATATATATATTTACACACATATATTTATATACACATTTGGAAAGTATCAGCTGGGTGCATTTCTGGAAGTTATTAAGCTACCTTGGATGACATGGGTCTAACAGACATCTACAGAACACTACACCAACAAAAAATTGAATAGACATTTTTCTCAAGTGCGCATGGATCATTCTCCAGGATAGAACATGTACTGGGCCACAAGAAAAATAACAACAAATAAAATACATGAAGATGAAAATCACACCAGCTATCTTCTCTGACCATAAAGGTATCAAACTAGAAATCAACTATGAAAAGAAAGGAGCCCTCTCATCATATCAATAATAAAGATGTTACTGAAAGATCACTGAATTAGTAAGAAAATCAAAGAAGAAATTTAAAAATACACTGAGACAAACAAACAAGAACAACACAACTTTCCAGAATATATAGGACATAGAAAAGCAGTTATAAGGGGAAAGTATGTAGCAATACAGGTCCACATCAAGAAACAAGAACGAACCACTCAAAAAAAACCAAAAAACAAACTAATCTCCCATCTCAAAGAACTGGAAAAAGAACAAAAACCCAAATCCAGAAGAAGAAAAGAAATAATAAAAATGCAAGAAAGCAAGAAGACATAAATGAAACAGAAATTTAAAAAACACAAAAAACTAACCAGATCATAAAGAAACAGAGGGAGAAAATTCAAATAAGTAGGATCATAAATGAAAGGTAAGAAGTTACAATACACAGCAGAAATCCAGGGGATAATCAGAGAGATTACTATGAAGATTTATATGCAAACAAATTCAGTAATTTAGAATAGATAGGCAAATTCTTAGAATTATAGAAATATCTAAAGCTTAATAAGTAAAAACCCCAAACAAATCAATTACAAGCAAAATTGAAATAATAATAAAAATTCTCCCCAAAAAACAAAACTCAGGACCAGATGGTTTCACAAATGAGTTCTACCAAATATTCGAAGATGAACTGGAGTCTATCCTCTAAAAACTCTTTCAAAAAATTGAGAACGGAGGAATGCTATCAAATACCTTTTACAAACCAACATTACACTGATACCAAAATGAAACAAAGACAACACAAATAAAGAAAATGACACACCAGTCTACTTAATGAACACAGACGTAAAAGTCTTCAATAAAATCTTTGCAAACCAAATCCAATAATGCATCAAAAGGATAACATACCATGACCAAGTGAGATTTATTGCAGGGACTAGATCACGTTAAAAATCTTCTGTACAGCAAAAGGGACAATAATCAAAACAAAGAAACAACCTATAGACTATAGTCTATAGACAATAATCAAACCTATAGATAATAATCAAAACAAAAAAACAACCTATAGAGAAAATATTTGCACCCCACCTAACTGATAAAGGATTTATATCAATGATCTACAAAGAGCTTATACAACTCAATAAAAACAAAGCAAACAACACAGTAGGAAAAAATGGGCAGAACTAAAAGGACATTTCTCCAAAGAAGAAATACAAATGGTCAGTTGGTATGTGAAAATATATTGAACATCTCTTGCAATCAGGGAAATGCAAATTTAAACCACAATGAGATACTGACTCACATTGGTAGGAATGACTCATGTTAAAAACAAAACAAAAAAACTGGCAACAACAAATGCTAGAGAGGATGTGGTTAGAAAAAGGAAACCTTTTACACTGCTGGTGAGAAGGCAAACTGTTTAAAACACTATGGAATATGGAAAGCTGTGTGGAAGTTCCTCAACTTACTAAAAATGGATCTATCACCTGACCCAGTGATTCTATTCCTAGCAATCTACCCAAAGGATACGAAAAAATTAATTCAAAATGAAACCTATACCCATGTTTATGACAGCACCATTTATAATAGCTCAGATAAGGAAACAACCTAAATGCCCCAAAATAGATTAACTAATCAAGAAAATATGGTGTATAGACACCATAGAATACTATTCAGCAATCAAAAAAAAAAGGATAAACTAGGGAGAACCCTGGGGTAGATAACAAGGTAAATAAAACAAATTAAAATAATAATAATAAATTTTATTAAAAAAAAAGATAAACTCATGCCATTCACAGCAACATGGATGGAGCTAGACAGGATTACATTCAGTAAAGGAAGTCAGAATGAGAAAGAAAAAATATCAGAGGTTTCACTTATAGAAAGGATATAGGAAAACTGGTCAAAGGGTCAAAAGAAAAAAGAAAAAATCGCAGGTAAACTATGGATCTAAGAAAAAAATTTAAAAAATAAACTATAGATCTGAGGCATGCAGCAGGGGCAGGGGAGGGCAAGGGATCAAAACAAGGGAGGGAAGCGTGCAATGGACAATGGTAACAGACAGTTCACGGATGAAATGGTGGTAGAATTACAGGAACATCCCAGAGGTGAGAGATCAAATTTTGTACAAAATGAACAACAAAGCAAGCAAACTAAAATAAGTAAATAAATAGATAGGTAAAGTTTAAAAAATAAAACAAAAAGCAATTAACTACATCAGGAGAGAGAAATACTGGGTCTGGAATGAGAGGAAGGTTCGATTTTTATTGTATACATATGATTGATTTTTGTTTTTACCATATGCAAATATTATTCCACTAAAAGCAAAATATTGAAATGATATTTTAAAACAATAGGAATCTTTCTATGAAGCATTAGGTGCTATTAGAAATAAAATATTCCCAAATCCCTCCTTCAGTTAGAATTCTTTCTTGACACTGGAACATAGAAAATTAAAATTCAACAATCAAAAACTAAGTTCCTGATCAGACTATTTCACCCACAACTATCATGATCATCAAACATGCTTCTGCTCCTTTTCATTCTTAGTCTAACCACAGGTCATCTTGTCTGCTAAGTCAAAAAATTATGCAACTCTACATTCCCTTACACCCTCTGTATCCAATCATCAAACGTTATCAATTCTAGTCCCTAATTTGCTCACAAATCTACACCCAACAAATTATCCCTCTGCTTTAACTAACACAGTTTTCATAACACACCCCCAATCCCACCACAAAGTTACTCTAATATCCTCACTAACTGCATTCATTTCTCTTGAATCCATATTACACACAATTGCCAAGTTAATGTCTCAACAGCCCCATTTCCCTGCTTGAAACATTTCCATAGTTCCTTGTACCTATACGCTTCATCGACCGTATCTCCACCCTTTCTTTCTCTTCTCCCTCAACATAAACCTCCCAGTGTGAATGTGTGTGGACTCCCCACTTCACATAGCCTATGGTCCTTCCTGGAATGTGTGAGCACCCTGTTCAACCTAGTTCTCATTGTTCATTAGTGTTTTTTTTTAACTTGGTATACTCTACTCTGTGAACTGCTTATATTAGTTTTATTTTCCTTCCCTCAAATTCCAGCAGTATGCCAGTAAATAGTGAACTCTGAGTAAATATTTGTTGACTAAATGAGGTGTGCTAGAAAAGCCAAGTATTATTTAAATATAAGTAATGACAGCTCCTCCAGTCTAAAGTAAGGTCCTCCTTAAAACAGTGATTCTTGTCAACACAGCTTTTAATTGTTGTCAGAGCAACAACTCATATCTTAAAGCTACTTTTGGTAAGTAATATTGTTACAATATGCCTTAAAAATGAAAGCATCCATACCCCACATGGAAAAGCCCACTGAAAGGAACTACCAATGAGATGTGACAAAATTTCTTATAAATGACTCAAATAAGAAAGAAATGGTTTTTAAATCAATTATGGCTAATAAAAGTAAACTGTAAAATATAAAAGAATGCTTTATAATCTAGCCATGTTTAGTCCTTCAAAATTGCAACAAAATCTATAAGGAAAGATTTATTGTAAACAGGAAACCTTCTACATCACAGTAAATAACATGTTAGAACAATGAAGTCAGGAAAAGAAAATTCCAACTATATAAAAGCCCTGCTGTGGAATCTAAAACATTCAGACCTCAGTTCATTTTCCTGTTTCCTAAAAGTCCTGTACTTACAGAAACATTCTCCATCACCTTGACAGTTTTCTTTGGTATACAAATTTTATTTACCTGAATTATTAATGCTACTTTTGTTTGTGCCCATATCTTAGCTTTTCTCTTTTCATTCATCTGTCATGAGTGTTTTGATTCACATTCAGGAGATGATGAACAAAATATTTCTTTGGGAAACCGGGAGGTGCTAACCAATGCTTTTGTATTGCTAAGAGAGTATTGTTTTTCCAGGTTTTAAAAAATGAGAATTTCCTCTTTTTTTATAAACTGCCAATCACTAAAATTATACTTTAAAGCTATATTGAATGGATAAAAGGTAGATTTTAAGGCATGAATTGTCTTTCAGACAAGAAAATATAGCACATAGTCCATTGAGGAAACAAATCACAATGTGAAATATGTGCCTTCAGGAAAATTTCCTTGGGCCAAAAACAGCGAAGAGCAATTAGCCTTGTCATGGGAATATTATTTTACTTGTACAGCTAACATCTTCATGCTTTACTAGCATCACCCCATTCAGCACACCATGTTTATGCTCAAAATATGTGTACTCTATTGAGAAGTTTTATTCAAGCAAAATTTGTGGGTAGAATATCTAAGAGTGGAGATTATAGCAGGGCAAACTATGCAAATCTAACTGAAAAGGAGAATGGCTGACACCCCAGATCTTCTGGAAAAGGTACTCATAGTTTTCTCTGTTTCATTGTAAAATCTGCTAAACTGTAATTATTGAAAAGGAAAAGAAGGCAAGTCAAAGTTTTTGCCAAAGTTCCTTGTGGCTCTTTTAGGAAGAACAATGCCTCACCACTCCCACTGAAATCACAGAGCTTTGGCTGAGATATTAGGAGACCATATGTACAAACACCCTATGATTTCAAACAGACAAGCTCATTGGGAAGAAAAAAAGTTTTTTTGTCTTTGATTTCTTTTAGGATGATAAAATGAAAGGGACAGTAATACATATTTTAAGTCCTGTGAATTCACAATGGGGCTTTAGAATAAAGAGGTAAAAACCTTTGAACTAACAAAGGTCCATCACTGTGCACTTTCTTCTCACAAGCACCTTGTAAAGGAAATTATGTTCGATGGAGGACCAGCTGGGTTCTGCCAGTACACCTTTGGTAACATAACACATTCCAGACTCTATTAACCCAGTTAGAATGGACTGTGTCACTGACTCTGTTGGACCTTTCCTCTTGTCACACAGAGCTGTTTTTAGTCCAACGTCCTGTGAATGCGTTCACTCACTGGCTTACATCTGAGTGTCTCTTTGTACTAGCCCAGAGCCTGAAGTCTGCAGACTGCATTAAGTTGATTAAAGTAGTTCCAGAAACTACCTAGGCTTTTACACTGCTCTTAGATTAAAGACAAAAATAATAATAATAATAACAATAAAGCCGCCTTCTTCTGAGGATGTTTTTGTTTTGGCTGGGAAGGTAATTTGGAGGAGGTGTTGAGTTTTCTAGATTTCTTTTTTTTTCTTTTGCTGGTTTCACTTTATTTCCTCTGTATTTTCCAAAAAGGTTAAAAAAAACTACAAAGGCTCTTCTATTGAGAAAAAAAAAGCAAGTTTTTATAACAAATGATTTTCAATGATTCCTTTGTTTCAAAAAGACAGTAGTTACCGTTGCTGAAACTTAAGTTGTCACCATGTGCTAACACAGAATTTATCCTGGGCCTGGCAAATCTGCCTTTGAAGTACCAGTTAAGTCCTAAATGCAACTGAATGGAAATGGCTCTTCAATCAAATTCAAAATGTGAAACAAAAACTGGAGGCCAGAAAATCAAATAATCTATGTGAACTGATCATAAACCCATGAAAGAATGACAAAAACAAACATGGGATATTTGAGGGTCTTTTTTAGATTTTTACATTCCTAGAAATAGATAAAACACGGTGGTTACAAATTTGGCTATAAAACTCCTAGGTTATTTGACTAACTTTCCTACTATGTGATCTTCGGAAAGTTACTTAGCCCAAATACTCAATTTTTCTTCTCTGTAAAAATGAGGACAATGATAGTATTTTCCTTATTTGGGCTATTAAAGAAAACTTTGTGGAAAAGTATTTTAAGTACTTAGTACAAAATTTGTCACAGGGTACACACTCAAAACATCTTAACAATTGTAATAATTATAATTATTATATATGACGTATTTTCTGCAGTCCAGCAAATCACCTTTGGAAATAGAATATGGTTGAGACATCAGGCTAATTCCAAAAGATGTTTAGTTCTTACATGACTGTTTACTTACTGTGTAACTACAAGCAAGTTTCGAAATTTCAATATCAACATCTGTAAAATGAGTTACATTAGATTGAAGGCTTGTGGCTTCTCAGCAACACTCCTCTACTTTTCAAAATGTACCATTTATATGGATGTCAGCTGTTTCTAATTGACCAAAATAGAATCAATATTGTACTTCATTTCTCTTTCTTATCTCCACATCTTATCAATGTCCCCATTTCAGTAAATAGTATTGCCTTCAACAGGTCCCTCAGGAAAGAAACCTCAAAATCACCCTTGATACCTCTCTTTATACACACATCCCATATTAAATACAACAACAGGTTTTATGTACGCCTACCACAAAATATATCCAAACTTTGACTACCTCAACGTACATGTTCAACCATCTTTCAATCCAAATAACCATCTTCTCTGGCAGGGATTATTACAATAAGTCATTCCTGTTGGACTGTGCCCATTATAATTATCAAATATCCCTTTTACCCTTTTACTTCTAATAATGCTTCTTGCCTTTAATATACAAAATATACAAAAGTATATTTTGTCTAATATCATTAAGGCTGTGATTAGTTTTGGTTAGTATTTATAAGTTTGTCTTCTATCCTTTTACTTGCAATTTTTCTATGTCTTTGAATATTTGTCAACTTCATTCTTTGCAAGTAGATTACAGTTGAGTTTTATGGTTTTGTCTAGTTGAACAATATCAGTCTTTTACATGAAATATTTAGTCCCTTAACTGTAATTTAGTTACTGATATAGTAGCTGTGTAGTTATGATTTTGATTGTGCCTCTTCTATTTTACTGTTTTAGAATTTTTTATTCTTTTTGGATTAATCAGAATTATTTTTATCTTTTTCTATGTTAATTATTATGCAATTTTAAGCAATTGTTCTCATATAGATTATATATCATACTTGAATTATTATATTCTAGCATAAACTATCTTTTCACTTTTCAATACTATTAGAACCTTACAACATTTCATTCTGTTTGCGCCTCTTTTTTTTAATTTTTAAGAGACTAGGTTTCACTGTTTTGCCCAGGATTGTCTCAAAGCTGAGGACTCAAGTGATCCCCAGCCTCAGACTCACAGATAACTGGGATTACAGGCATGCGCCACCACACCCAGCTTGTTTACTCCACTTTAGTTTTTCAGCATTGTTTTTGTTATATATTTTAGTTGGCATTGTTTTTGTCATATATTTTATTCCACGTATACATAAGACTGCAAAAAAATTATCATTACTGTTCTACACAGTCAATATTCATTTTTATTTGTCCATCTGGTATTCTTTATTCATTTTAATTTACATGCTTCTCCCTGAACAACCCTTAACTATTAATTTCAATACAGACCTGGTGATAACAAATTTCCTCTATTTGTCTGAAATGTTTTTGTTTCACCTTAATTTTTGAAATATATACTTATTGAGTACTGAATTCCAGGTTACTTTTTTCCCAGCATGCTAATGATGCTATTCCATTGCCTTCTGATTTCCATGGTCTTAGTTGAGAAGTCAGATGTCTCATCAATGGTTCTTTGAAATAATGTCTTTCTCTACCCAAACTTAAGACTTTCCACTTGCTTTTGCATTTCTATATATGAAATACTAGGTGTTGGGTTCACTGTTTACATCCTACTTAAATCTGTACACTGACATCTTTATCTGTTCTGCAAAAAAAATATATTTTTACCATTTTCTTCTCTCCTGAGACTTGAAATACATGTGTATCCTCAGTATATCCCACATTGCTCTAAGTTCTTTTCATTTTTCTCTCTGTACTTCTGCTTGGGTGTTTTCTATTGACCTGATTTCTAACTCCAAAAATATCCTGAATGTCTAGGATATTTCCATCATAAAGGCTTTCTACTTTCTGGTAATAGCAAGGATAGCAACCAAGGAATTAATGATCTCAAGCCACTCAGAGATTGAGGCAGCAATGAAGTTTCAGTAAAACTCAACCTAGTTCTACTTGTCTCTGTTCCTAGGATATGGTTCCCAGGGCTTTTAACTGTAAACTTATTAGGACTTTGTTTTCCCAAATCTGAAAGACTATGGAGATCCAATTGGGCTTTCCAGAGGCTTATAGCCTAACTCTTCAGTTTCACACATCACACCGTTTCAGATCAAGGGAAGATTAATTAGGTTTTTGAGGCCTCTTAAGTCTCTAATCTTGCTATCAGAACTGAAATAAAAGTCAAATTTTCTGCTGGTTTCTCTGCTCACATGAATATTTTTTGCCAAGGTCAGGTCTGAAATTTTAATCTCTAGAAACACCCAGATTGAGCAAAAGTCTTCACAAAAAATACTGGTAGAGGAATTTACCATTTTCTCTAGAGATTTCATCTCCTGTCTATTTTATGTTGGGCTCTTCTCCCCAGGAGGAATTTGCTTTCTAGCATCATAAGACTATAAGATATGTCATTGTACTTTTATGAAGTTTTCTACCTAGTTCTTCAATCTCCTGTGAAGTCTCAAATTTCAGCAATAGCTTATGTGGAAAACTGGGATTCTTCCAAACTTGAATTTTATTACTCTAGCTATACACAACCACTAACACCTTTATTTCTCCCAGAAATAGCCTTTAGTCTGGGTCAAATTTTGATCCATAGGCCATGCTCAGAATCATCAAATCCCCATAGAGGGGTAAAATGACTCTTAATCATGTTTCTCTCTCTGAAATTGTAATCCATCTTGCCCATTTTGCTCCCAACCTCTCTGATACCTTTTTTTTTATTATGAGTTTTGAGATTTATCTAGTCTTCTGTTTCCTGCAGGAACATTCCCTTAAATTCTGAACATTATATTCAGAAGTGAAATCTATGTAAATCCCCTAATAGCTTTTGCTGTTTCTATTCTGACCCACATTAGGCTGTCACACAGAAGCCATTATGATGCTGGTAAATCATAAAATAGGTCACATTACTCCAACTGCACTTATAAATAAAATTCAAACTCCTTATCACTGCTTCAAGGCCCTACATGCTCTTGAGTAGTTACATCTCCAGCCTCATATCTTAACTTCCTTCTCCACACTCACAGTGTTAACACAGTGAACAAAATTTGACTACTAGATCTACATAATGGGTAGGTGGTTCACACCTTCCAGCTACTCCTCCAGCATGTTCATAGGAAGTCTGTTATCCTTTGCTGTCCAACCCTGCCCCAGAATATAAATCTTTAGGAGCAGAAACTTTGTCTACTTTCTTTAATTACATTATTCCCAAACACTAAAATAGTGCCTGGATGGATCACAGGTGTTATATAAATGTTTATGTAATAAATGAATAAATAAAATTGACTACTTTCATTTAAATATAGGGTTTGAAGCTCCACATAATAACTTCCTCTCTACTGCATATAATAATCTAGGAAAATTAGGAATTTACATATTTTAATAAAATGTTCATTAAACTCTTATAAGAATTCCAAACATGTCCAAAGTAATTTGGAATTCCCAAGTATCACATTTGAAAATGTAAAGGATCACTAGGATTCCTTCCAGTTATAAAGTCTAGCCAAAAATATCACATTAAGGGAAAAGTTTAGGCTAAATATCCTAATAGGTCTATTCATTGATACTTGGAAATGAATATGTACCTTTAGATGTCATAATAATCAAGAAGCAAATATTAAAGGTAAAAAGAGCAGTAACAATGTACTTACTTTTAGCACCCACTTATTTACCAGTGAAACCCTTTCACATCAGTGTTAGGCTTTGGAAACAAATAGAAATTAGTTCTAGGCTTCTTGCTACCCAAAAAGAATATCCTCCCCCCACCCCCTGTTATGCATTAGAAAGCATACAATTAGGCTGGGTGTGGTGGCACACACCTATAATCCAAGCGCTGGGAGGCAAAGAGGCCAGGGATCACTTTAGTTCGTGGGTTCCAGACTACCCTGGGCGATATAGTGAGTGCTGGTCTCAAAAAAGCAGCAGTGCAGTGGTGTGTACCTGTAATCCCAGCTACCTGGGAGGCTGAGGCTGGGGATCCCTTGAATCCATGGGATCAGGACCACCTGGGGCAACAAAGCGAGACCTAGCCTCAGAAAGAAAAAAAGAAGTATACAATTAAATATGCTTGTGCTGGATATCAATTTCACATGCATTGCTTACATTTTTGCAGTTCAGAATTCATTAAAATCGTAGACATAGTAATACAAGTCAGAAGAAAAAAGTGAAATAAAATGTTCCCACTGACCTATACTCTACTTTCCCCAAAGATGAAAAAGGACTTCATGCTTATGGAACTTCACAAAAGTAATGACTACATAAGAAGCAACTCTAGGCCCCAGAAAGAAATGCATTTCATCAAAGGAGGTCATTAGTAATCACTCACACAGACCTGGTATTTTCTTCCTACCTCCACAATAGTATCAATTTGTTCTTTCTCTCTAGGCAATTCCCCCTCATTCCTCAAGACAAGATTTCCCTGAAGAACCAGCTTGGGAGGCATGGGATTGCTAGATATACCTTTGGTACCTATCCCTGTTTGCTGCAGTACATATCTTTCATGATTTCATTGACCCAACTAGGACATGTTTTGGTTTATATTTGCATAAATAACATGAAAAGAATGAATCACTACAAAGACAAGGAATGGAGTTGAAACTTAAAAATGAGCAATAATGACTTTAGACTAAGGAAAATTTAGTTTGGAACAACCTCAATCCATGATCAGAAGGCAAGTTCTATTATGTGTGAAATAATGTCAATTTTCTCTGTTATTATCAGTTCAACTTTCTAATATCGTAACAGCAATCAAAGGCCACACATAACACTCTTTATCTAAAAGAAAAGTTCAAAGCAATTTAAGACTTACACAAGTTCTACTTAGTTTTCACAATTAACCTGGATGCATTTTTTTTTTAAGAGACTAGGTCTTGCTATGTTGCCCTGGGTAGTCCCGAACACGCTGACTCAAGTTATCCCTAGCTTCAGTCTCCCAAGGCTGGGATTACAGAAACCCACAGACTCAAGTGATCCCTAGCTTCAGTCTCAGGTGCACGCATCACACCCCATTATTTTTTTGAAACTAGGTCTCGCTATGTTGCCCGGAGTAGTCTCCAACCCGCAGACTCAAGCAATTCCTAGCCTCAGCCTCCCAAGGCTGGGGTTAAAGGACTGCACCACCGCACCCAGCTTCTGGATGCATTTTTAACTCTTAAGGATGTATAATAGATACAGGTAATTTTCAAATAACAAGTCACCTGAGCATTTTTGAGACTAGCATGGCTAGGTGTCTCACGGACAAAGATGATGTCTCTTCAAATTACCCTTTAAGACTCAGATAATAAGAATTGTTCTTACTTCTGGAATCAAAATTGAAAACACTGTCTGCATATTTCTAAGGACTTAACAACCAAATAAAATAAACTATTAATGCTTATTCATATCATTCAAATGTTTCAAAAGATAGCCAGTGACCAAATTCCACATATAGATGAGTTTTATTTGATCCACACAGTATGTGGGTCACTGCCACACTACTATAACTCTTAAAAATCCAAAAATTTTCTTCAAAAGTGCAGACATACAACTCCTTTTGAAAAAGTCATATAAACTGTACTTTCCAGAAGCCGTGAATACAAGAGGTAAGCAGGGCTGACATCCAACACACACTTGTTTGTCAGGAAAGGAGTGTCTTTTCTAATTTGCATGAAGGTGTGATATATCTAGCAATGATGCTATTCCTGGACTCTCATTCACACGTGGCAGCAGTGCTTGGAAGATGTAGAAAAAGGATATAAGCCTGAATTTACCAGAGTGCCCAGCACTAAAGTCCCTTTATTGCCCTCGTGCTTCATTATCTTATGACACCTGTTTGGTTTCTCTACCGACATTAGAGTTCACAACTTTTGTTCAGCTTCAAAAGAAAGTGATACTTTTATTTATTCAATTTACTTCTGGTTCCTTTATAGTTTATCCAAGTGACATTAACTTTAAATTCATTTTGCAAAGGTAGGTTGTTCATTCACTCAGCTTCTGATACTAATACAAAATCTCACCAATTAGGTTTTACAATCAGGTAGACCAAGGGAGCTGGCTAACTTTGGAAAAGCTAGAGAACTTGTCTGTGAGTCAATTTCCCTATCTGGAATATTAGACTAATAGTCCTACTTTGTAAGTTTGCCGTGCAGCTAGTTTTTTATTGATTATATGTGTTTTTCTTATATGGTTGTATATCCCAAAGTTCTCCCACAACCATGTCACTCATGAACCATCATCATCATGCTCCCTTGTACTCTTTAAACGAAATGACATGCAACATGAAACTTGGCGTATACTATGTATTTTTATATTTTTGCTTATTTTATTTTATTTTCTTCTTATTATTATTTTCTTAGTTTCATACATCAGTCATATTTGCATAATTATTGATCCCCTTAGGTATGGCCCACTCAACTGTTCCACCTCTAGTCACTCCAACTCCTCTCACTATTGGTCAATGCTTGGCCCACTGGTGTCTTCTTTTTCCTTTCTGGAAAAAATATCCTTTTCCTGGGTGAGAATCTATACTCCTTGAGCACAGCAGATCATGCTTCTTAGATTTCCAGGAGTAACTTTGAGGGGGTAGCCAGAGCATGTCAGGAATCTCCTGTAGGGCTGGTGTGCAGTCTGGTTCTCCAGGGTCCTTTATTGTGGCACTTCTTATGGTAGAAGTGATTGTCTCCTTTTCTCCAGACCCATGTGTCCACTGGGATCCATACCTCCTCATTCATGCTGGCTGTCTCCTCCATTCCAATGTCTGTCCCCTCGTGTTGTTTCTAAATGTCATAGTTCTGGCATCTGATGTTAGGAACCCAACTCCCAGCCACTGACAGTGGAGCAGTTCCCCAGTGGGGACATACAGAAGCAAATGGTTGGTCCATCTCTTCCCCTCTCTCATGGTTTACAGTTCTGCCATGGGACCATAGTCACATCTCTTTGACTTTCCTCCCCCATTGGAAAAGGAGGGAGCCTTGCTCACATTGAACGCATCTCTGAATCAGAGGTTTGGTTCCCCAGCCTCCAGAGATGTTGTAGGTTGAGCTCTGTGACAGGTCAGTGCTATCATGAGTTTCACAGTCTTGTCTCTCGTATTTCCCACCATGCTCTGCTTAGGCCCTACCCAGGTGATGAGTGTGTCCAAGACTTTGATTTGTTCCTCTCCTTCCTGTATGTCTGCAGTTGAATTGCTATTTTTCTCATTCCTAGTGAGGTCTGACTGAAATGGGAGGGACTTCTCCCAGCCTGCACCCTGGCAAAGGTACCCAGCTCCCATCCCTGACCCCATCTGTAGAGACAGAGGCTGGCTCTTCCAGTCTGAGACCTCAGTGGTGCAGGACTCACCCTATGCCACACCCCGCCAGCAGCCTAGGCTATGGCATGAGCATGCTGTGGACCCTGTCCTGGGTCCAGGCCATCCAGAGGGATTTTTCAGCCCCTATCTCTGAGCCAGCTGGGACTGGGACTAGGTATTTTTAATTCAACTTCATGCTAATTGTTAAAATGACACTCTCTCCCAGACTCTGAGGCAGAAACCTTGTCAGTTATTTCTGGAATCACAAATGTTTATTCAAACTTATACTATAAAGCACAGGCCATGTCTATTTTCACTATTCTCTCCTCAACACTGGCATATACTAGGAACTTTAAACTTTTAGTAGCATACATGAAAGAAATACATGAATAAATGAATGACCTTCCCAGGTTGCACTGGGAATTGGGAAAAATACAAGCTCCTTCTCCCTCCTTAATCCAGACATGCTTTCCAACATGAATCAAGGGATAAAATTAAGATAGAATTCTATCCAAATGAAAGATGCCTCACATGGTGTAAACAATATTCAGCATTTGGCCTAGGTTAACATAGCTGCCTTGGGCAATTAAACTGCATAATATCATAAGGTTTTAAATCCAAAAACAGAGTCTACCACCACCCTCACTAAACAGATGCAGAAGGAGACTTTAATGAGGAAGCACTAACTCAGGGAATAGGATTCAGAAAACCAGTAGGAAAGTCTCATTTCAAGTGGCCCCAGGAAGAATTTTAGGGTGATAGATGAGTCTGGGACTCTAAGAATGGTCCACAGGCAGTCAGTGAAAGAACAGACTCTGTGTGGAGTTCAATGACTCTCAAATCTGTCTCCTTTTAAAAATAAAAACCTCTTATGTTTAAATGCAAAAAGTCAAAACACAAAGAAGACTAACATACTCTGTCCTCTGTGAGCAGAAATACAGAGACTTTGGCAAGGTTTTCTCAATGGGGGAAACAGAGTGGTTGACACCCTCTAATTAGCCAAGCAGAATCTAAAATGTAAAGGGAAGTGAGATTTGGTTTTTTAACCCTTTACTTATGACAGCTTATCAGTGTCATGCACCTTCCGGCTTACTTTCCTTCGAAAACCAGGTTCCTCATTTTTCTATCAGTACAACTGGAAAATGTAATGCTACCTCTGTGTGTATAATGTAGCACAAAGGTATGCTCACTGAGGCATATAACCAAAATGTGTCAGGTCAGAGGGGAAAAAAACCTCCCATCACTGGTAAAACATTTTACACTAAAAATTATAATTGTTTCAATGCAAGTCTTACTAAGTGATATATCTGGGGGTCTGGGGGGAGAATGCCTTATTATTGTAACAAATACCTATGGCACAAGGTCAAGTTGGATCCACTCTCTTTTAAAAAGATAACGGCTTTTTCCTGCAGTTTAAAAAACTAAGCAGTTTGTGAACATACATTCCCTTCTACAGAAGGTTCCAGTGGCTTCACTTTAATCACCCAGATCTTATGCTATTGAAAAAGGGATGTTAAGTGCTGCCACTTTGATAGATAAATGATTTGTTTTTAAAAGAAGAAAAACGATTTTTCTCTTTCTACCAGTGAAAAGGCACCAAGTGGAACTGCCATTGCTGACTCCTGCTACTTGAGTAGGTGCCTGAAAAGGGCCAGGTGGTGTTTATGCAGATGACTGAGCAAGTTACAATGTGTTCTTCCTTTTGGATAAAACATTAGCGTATCAGATGTGACAAATCAGATGTTCATCTTCCGCACTTCTGCATTATTTTACATTGAGAATTAGATGATGTGCTGGCTTAGTTTTTTGCTTTTGTGGGGGTTTTATTGTTTTGTTTTTTAGAATAAGTTCATAAATAAAGTTCTCTCTACAGGATGCATAGTCTCACAGAATAGCTAACTGACTAGGTAGTATGATAATTACAACTAAACCTATCTTGCATCGTAAGAGACAAAGCAAATGTTCTCAGTAACAAAAAGCACCATTCACAATCTCTTACAGCTAGTCAACGTGCTAGCCGTTCCTGCAGTCTGGTTGCCAAGGATGAATATGGCTTTTCCATCTGGGTGTCTTGAGATAAAACACCTGATGCTGCAGGGTCCAGCTAGCAAATGAGCATTTTCCAAGCAACAAAATGCAAGATTCAACATCATCACCTGTCATGTGCCAAAGAAGCCACTACTTCCAATTCAAAGGAAGGCCTTGTAGTCTACAGTCATACAACCCTGAACATGCCTGATCTCATCAAAAGAAGGCCTTGTGTAAATTGTACAATGTGTTCAAATCAAACTTAAAGGGTTCCAAAATAATTGCAAATATACAGATAACATTTTTGACCTACAGAATTTGCAGTACCATTGTCTCCACTTCACATTACCACATTTTCAGCCTACTCCAACTCTCCTGGTTACTCCACTTCACAACCAAAGGGTCTCACAGGTTCTCAGCATGGATTTCCAATAAAAAGTAAGTGAAAACTCAGGCTGTTTTATGTAGTCTGTATCCTTATTGTGAAAACTCCTGTTATGAATTAGAACAGTTTACCACTAATGAAAGTGAGTAAGGCAAGTGACTAGCTTAAGGGTCTTAAAAAGTGCTACTAATGCTCTTAATTCAGGCACTTAATCAACAAACATTTATTGAGCTTCCATCATATGAAATTCAGAAGACCTTTTCCACTGTGGTATAAAGAGAAAGGAGTTATAAATACCATAAGAGAAATATAAATACACTGATGAAATTTCAGAGGCTAGGTGGGATCAGGAAGACTTTGTAGAAAAGATAACATTTTTACTTAGCTTTGAAGGATGTATGGACTATGATATGATAGCAAGTCAAAAGAAAGTAGGGTAAGAGGAAAAGGGTTATAATTCCAGTTACGTAAAGGATGTGTCACTGCTTGTTGGTCACTATTAATGATAACTATTATTTAAAGTAATGATTAATGTTGTTCATGTATTTGATAAAATGCAGCTTATATATTTTAATGTTTGAATATTTTAGTATTAAAATATTGTTTGACCATTATATCTTGGTACATTTAATATTTCATTTACTTACTAATAACTATTGATATGTTTTATTCTTTTAGCTTATCAAAATGTAATTTTATTTTATTATTTATTGTTTTATTTACTTGTTATTCTTTGCACATATATTTTATATACATATATATTACATCACTGTCTACCCCAACGCTCTCCCATCACCTTACCACCCATGCACCATCTTAATCTTTTGTGCCCTCCCCCGGGGCCCATTCTCTCCCTCCACCCACCCCCCCTTGTTCTCTGCTTCAGTTCTGTCTGCAGTTTTCAACTTTTCTTAAGCATTTGTTCATTTGTTTGTTTGTTTTTCCTATCTCTCAAGTGAGATCATCCCATATTTCTCTTTTTCTTTCTGGTTAATTTCCACTAACATGATTCCTCCTAGCTCCATCCATGTTGCTGCAAATGACATGTTTGTCTTCTTTGATTGATGCATAAGATTCCATTGTGTACATATACCACATCTTTTTCAGCCATTCATCAGTTTTGGGGCATTTGGACTGTTTCCATATCTTGGCAATTGTAAACAGTGCTGCAATACTCATGCGAGTACAGGTGTCCTTTTTAATTAGTGATTTTGGGTCCTTTGCGTAGATTCCCAGTAAAGGGATTGCTTGGTCGAATGGTAGTTCCATTTTCAGTTGTTTGAGGGTCTATTGATCTATTTCTAAATAGTAATTGATGCATTTCAGTGACAATACTTTTTATAATAGCTCACATTTGCAATGTTTTTTCACTGTGACTCGCACTATTCTAAACTGTGTAGCAACTCAGTAAACCTAACATGTCTAATCTCACTCTCCTTGCTACAACACTGACTTTAGGTCCTCCTCATCACCTATCATATTATTACTTTCCCAATTCATTCTCTCCACCAGAAACTAGGGAGTAGCATAATAATTTATAGTGTGCTGTGCATACTTTGCTCCTGATCATAAAATGCTTTATCAGTGAGGGAATTAAATGAAAGTAATACAATTTGCCTATATTTACACATGTAGAGCAAGCAGCAGGCCAGGCAAGCTAGAGGGGACTGGGAGGCAGGTGGGCGACCGAATCTCCCTGCTTCCCACAAATCTTCACACTCCTTCTCCAGCAACACTTCTCCCATGCTCTCTCTGGCATTATTCTTCCCCAAAGTGATGCTATCCTTTTATCCTCTCTTCCCAGGCCCAGGTGTACTCACCCACACATGCGCAAACCCATTGGACCAGCTGTGTACAATCATGGGGAGGATGTAATACCCCAGGTGCTGGTCATAGAGGCTAATGGCAGAAGAGTATGAAACTCGGTAACTCATTTACCCTACAATACAGTAAGTAATACCAAGGGACTGGGTTTATACCTGTCATTTGACTCCCAGATGACCACTCGAATCCACTAGACCACACTGCTATTGTTTTTTGAACCTCAACTAATTCAGCACACTTATAAGCAATAGATGTAATTCTAACAGAGCCTTCAAAAGAACTCCTTTATACCTTCCAAAACAAATGGATATGCTTTGTAATATAGACAGTCATTCGTGTGCTATTGTATCTGCCTTTTACTCTCTACAATATCAGTTCCTTTAAGTCAAAAGGGGTAACATTCACACTGAACCACCTCAGAACCTAGTAAAGCATCTTTGCACACAATCATGCAAGAAGTAAATCCTGAATAAACAAATCCACAGTCATCATGCGTAATTCAGAAATTATCCCAGGATGTCCCAGAGTCATCCTCAGGTACAATGAAAATATTGCAACATTAATGAGAAAATTGTAGTACTAACTGCTTTAGGTTGTCAGTCTTCTATTACTATGTAGCAAATTACCTACTTGAAATCACTTGCATCTGTTAACAGTTCCCATGAGCAGGAGTTCAGACATGGCTTAACCAGCTCCTTGCTTAAGAGCTACAAGGCTGTTGCAAAGTTTGTCAGTCATGTGAATCTCTCTCTGCAGTTCAGTTGGTTGTTACAGAATACAAGTCCTTGCCATTGTAATGATAGGGGTAACTCGGCTGGACCAGCCAGGGCCTCTGATCGTGACTTAGTTGAAAATTATATTCGGTGCCATACTGTCCTGGTGGGCAGGATCTGAGAGAAAGATCCTTGAAAAGGAACAGGAAGGAAGACAAGGGCTCATTAAAAAAAAAAAAAAAAAAAAAAAGGAGCAGGAGATAGGTGGGAGAGACATGAGAATAGTGGGTGGGTAAAGGTGGAAGTCCCCTCGAAGAGTGAGCTGGTGGTGGTAAGGAGCCATGGTGGGAAAGTAGCCTGCAGAAGAGTAGCTGGTGTGGAGCCAGATGCCAGAATGGCTGGGGGTGACCATTAGCTGCTGAGAGCAGACCTGGTGAATGTGGCCAGAGGCCACTGAAGGTAAGCCTGTTAAAAGTGCATGGAGCCACAACAAAGTGGTGTGGAAGCTAGTTGGAAAGCTGGTACCTGGGAAAGCCAGGGATTTGGAAAACTGATTTTGCATCAGTATTAGTTGGAAAAATTTGAAGAACTTGGAAAAGCGGAGCAGCTTGGAGCACTGAAAATACACTGGAGAAAGATTGGATTTTGCATAGTGCCTGTCTCGGGTTTGGAGAAGCAAAGGGGGCACCATCTTGGACAAATGTCTTTGAACCTTTTGGGACTAAAAATGATGACTGGGGTAAAATAACCGGTCACTTATGGCATTAAGGACTTTTTTTTTCTTGGTTAATTTTCCTTGTTCACAAAACACTGTTGTTTAAGTTCCATTTGACTGGCAACTGCCATGCACAGGTGATAAGAATCTGGGCGGCAGAAGCCACATTTTAAAAGTGCCACTTCTTTTTCTTTGACTTGTTGGTTGGAGGTTTCTGTCCCATTTGCACCTGATATCAGTAGAAATGAGATGCCCCTTTCTTGCTGCCCATTAGTTGAGGATCACTTTTAGGTCCTAGAGGCTCTGCAGCTGCCTATCATGTGGCCTTCTCCCAGGATACAGCTTAATTTCTCAAGGTCAGCAGGAGACTCTCTCTGGACTGCTAAAACTCTGTCCTATATAATTATGGTTGCAGTGGTCCCATCACCTTTGCTATATAATGTAACTTAATCAAGAGAGTGACTATCAGTCTCAGGTACCATGTATGTATGCATGTATGTATTCCTCCTTCCTCAGGAAGGATGAATCGTGGCCCAAGTATCAGGGAAACATGTGGGTCATCTCAGAATTTTGCCTAGCACCGTATTCCCAGCAGCAGATTGTGGGGTAAGGATTCATGGGAAAGTTATTTATTATTTCTAAGGAAAAAATCGTAAAGAGTTGGGAGAATGTTATTAATCCCTTATCACTCTTGTGAAGGGCGAAAATTTTTTCCCATTTAGTTGGGCTTCTTTTAGTTTTTTCTGTTGTCTCTTTTGCAGTACAGAAGCTTTTTAGTTTGATGAAGTCCCATCTGTTTATGTTTTCCTTCAATTTTTTTCCTTCTGCAGATGATTCCAGGAAGGGGTTTCTGAATTGTATTTCATGGAGGGTTTTGCCCAAGTTTTCCTCTATGTATGTTATGGTTTCAGGTCTGCTATCTAAGTCTTTTATCCATTTTGAATTAATTTTTGTACATGGTGTGAGAGAGATGTCTTGGTCCATTTTTTTGCATGTCTTAGTCCAGTTTTCCCAGCACCATTTGTTGAAGAGGCTATCTTTGTTCCAATGTAAGTTTTTCCCTCCTTTGTCAAAGATTAGTTGGCTATATGTGTGTGGCTTTATTTCAGAACTCTCAATTCTGTTCCATTGGTCTGATTGTTTGTTGTTGTACCAGTACCATGCTGTTTTAAGTATTATGGCTTTGTAGTATAGCTTGAAGTCTGAATAGTTAGGCCTCCATTTTCTCTTTTTTTGGAGAGGAGGTTTTTTGATATTCGAGATCTTTTGTTGTTCCATATGAATTTTTGTAATTTTTGTTCTATCTCTTTAAAGAATGTCATTGGAATTTTTAAGGGGATTGCATTGAATCTGTAGATTGCTTTTGGTAGGATGGCCATTTTGATGATGTTA
>PVHY01018354.1:0-19621 GCA_004024945.1 Uropsilus gracilis
TTTCCTTTCCTTTCCTTTCCTTTCCTTTCCTTTCCTTTCCTTTCCTTTCCTTTCCTTTCCTTTCCTTTCCTTTCCTTTCCTTTCCTTTCCTTTCCTTTCCTTTCCTTTCCTTTCCTTTCCTTTCCTTTCCTTTCCTTTCCTTTCCTTTCCTTTCCTTTCCTTTCCTTTCCTTTCCTTTCCTTTCCTTTCCTTTCCTTTTGGAAGACTCAACTCACTGATTCACAGGCACACAGTACCTACTGTAAGAGTGGCCTGCAGTAAGACCAGGGGAGACTGAGGTGGGAGACATAGCCTCGCTTCTGGTTTTGGGCTGGCACACTGCTTTTTCAGTTCCCATTTCTCATGAAATGCATCCCTATTTCTCATAAAATAGATCATAAAATGTAGATGATGTCTAAATAAACTTCCCACATAAATGTTATGATTCTGGTCATATAAATAAATGTTAGTAACTGGATGAATAAAATTGATATTCGCAGTACAGAAAAACTTCAATTATACTAAAAGGTTCAATTTCAATATCTAACACTACTGAAAATGTAGAAAATGAAAAAATAGGAGGTAGATTCTATTTGCTTACTTTATTGATTTTCTTTTTTAAATGCAGTGTCTTTTCAATGGAGCTACATGATTTGGGGAGGAAGTGAGATGATGCACAAAATACATTGTCAGACTCAGCTGCAGTCTTCATTCTCTCCTCCTAGCAGCCGGCAGCCTGGGTTTTTATATCCTTACTGCTCTAGCTTCACATCTACCACTAACAGACTCTTTCTTATCAATCCCCAAGGGAAGAATATTAATGATTTTTAAAAATCTAAACCTGTTAAATCATGGTTATTGAAGACCTCACACTCAGATTCATCTAATTTGATGCAGTAGAAAAATTAGGGGTTATGTTAGTAGATAGATATTTGCAATCAATCTTCAGCTCATTACTTTTGCAATATAGTTCAGATCCATAAGCCTCTGAGATATGCAATCTACAATTGTGAGGCTTGGGAATTTACAGGTGTTAAATTATCTACAGAGCGCACATTTACTGTAATTTTGAATTCAATGACAGTACATTATTTATTGCCAGGAAAAATTATAGCACAAAAATAGAATAAAAAATCTCTAGCACACAAGGAATTTGTGTTCCCTAACTCACAACCTGAACTATATCTATGTACAATGTATTAAAATGTTGTTATATCCTTTTATGCTGTGCCTTTTTTTAAAACAAACAGAATTTAAATATTACCATTAATCAAGTCATTTTTAGAAGACAGAGGTAATTGAAAACAAACCATTCTTTTGGTCAATGATGAAATAAAATATATGAGGTATTTTTATTAATATAAATTCTACCCATGAAGGAACCTAAAACTCACTATATATGAAATGAAATTATTTCAAAAGATAATAAGGCTTATTAAGATTACATTCACATTGAACATTCTACAATATTCATAAAGATATAGAGGCAATTATGGTGGTGATGTTTTACATTCTTTGAAACAATTGAACACATTGGAACTGATTCTGTGACTCACAGGATAAGCATGTACGAAAATTATGGGAGACTTTCATTCCAAAATATAAAAATAGAGAATCCATGATTACACTAATCTCTCATTTTTTTTAGTATAAGTAGCCACTTTAACTTAGGACAAAATGTTATGCTCAGAAAAAGTTATTATCTTAATTGAATAATGGAATTAACTGCAATTTTGTAAATTGAAAGTGTTTTTTCTTTCATATCATATGATTAGGTGATTGCTTTCTGAGACCAAAAGAGAGAAGTGTGAAGGTGAAGTAGGCAAATTAAAAGGTACAAGCATTTACCTCCTAATGTCATGGAGACTACAGGAAGATAATCAAGGATACTAACAAACAATGATACTGAGAATGACCTGGATTCTCACTCCTCTCTCAACACAGTAACTTGTTGCCCCAAATGAACTAGTTCTCCTTTCTTTCTCTGGCAGGGAGACAGGAAGCTCATAGCTGGTGACTTTTAAGCTACTTCCAGCTCTTTTTCAATTCTACTACTTGGTGATCTTGTAAGCTATGAGATAGCTAGTTCAGAAGACCACCTTTGTTCCCTCGGTTTGATTACTCTGTAGCTTCTGATTTTAATGATTTCAATGATTTTTATTTAGTCATTGATTTAATAAAGTCAATGATTTTAAAAGCACTAGCACTGAGTTCCGATATTGAAAGCAAAAACAATGGAGATAAATTCAACAACAGTTATCATTTCTTGCACATTTTTTTTCCTTGTGTGCCAGGCATAGGTCTAAGTACAGCACCATTCAATTTGATTACAGCCCAACAAAGAGGGAAATATTATTTACTTTGCAGGCAAGGAAAGTAAATCTTTCTGAAAGTCACATAAACTAAAAACTCAGTTACAAATGAAAAAGTTAGAGTCTAACACTTAATCTCTTATCCTTTACATTTTAGTTACCTACCTTATGAGATATTTTCTCAGTTTACAAGACAGGCCAACAATTATTCAACATGCATCCTCCCATTTGTGGCCACAATACTTGAGATACTCTGACTCTCCTTCAGTGAAATTAGAAAAGGTTATCTTCCCACTGATGTAAGTAGTCTTGAAGTCTTAACACAAGTAAGATCACGAGTCTTGATTTTGCTACTCCACAGTTATGTAAAGTAATTTAAATTATAAATGAATACACATACACATACAGAACCAACATAATATATTTTTAGATTTATATATATATAATGTGTATTTTATATATCTATATCTATATATCTTTGAACTTGCCAAATCAAGGATATTTGAGAGGATAAGGGTCTTTTGACTCTCTCCATTTTTATAGACATCTAAAAATTGTCAAGGATTTTATCTTAATTTTCTGAGAGAGAACCCCCAGTAACTTGTGGATCATGCACTACAGTTCCTGGTTTGATCAAAACTAATACAAAACTAATCCAAGTAAACTCAAACAAATATATTAATAGCAAGCATTACCTTATTTGATCAGAGTATCCTAAAGTGCCATAGAATATGAGAAAAAGTTCCCAGAAATTTATCACATATGAATCATTGAGTGCTTTATGTTCTCTAAAAAGTTCAAGGTGGAGGACCCTCGACCTACCTATCAGATGTAACTTTTCACAGATGTGAATGTGAAGAGACGAGGCAAACAGAGGTCTCAGTTGACAATGTAGAAACTGATATTTTACAAATCTTTAATTATCAAATATCTATCTCATATTTCATAGATGCTAAGCCCTTTCATATCAGGACCTATCTATTCTATATTTAAAAAGTAATTAGGATAATCAAATTAAAGTATTGGCTTACTATATTCTACAACCAAAGCTATTTAAAGGTTATTCTAATTTGTGGACAGAATCATTGTCAGTTAATGTAAATTAATTCTGCTTTAGAGTTCTATAAAAGTGTACTAAGGATCACAGCTATTTAATTTTCAAGAGTAAATTTTGTCTCTTTGACCATTTATATAATAATCCAGTTAAATATTAAACCCATTTCTCCTTTATTGAATTGCAACTTGGATTTACTAATTCAATATTCCTCATAAAGAATATTTGAATTATATCTTAATAAGGCCTTACAAGAATACTCATTTTCATACTTATTGAATACTTTGCAGCAATTACCAAAAAAGAGAGAAAGAGCTTAACTCCAAATTTATCCTCCAACACCCATAAGACCTGACACAGAATTTGTAGGGCTCAATAAAAATGAAAATATGGGATCCACTCATTAAAAATTAGTAAGAGTTTCAAGACAGTAACAGTAGAGGTATAAACCAAGAGTGGGTCCTTCTAAGTGTGGGGCCCTGAACAACTAAAAAGACATCATGTACAAGAAGCCCACAATTGTATTCACCCTATATAAAGTCTCTCACCTTTAGTGAAAGCTCCTTTTTTCACTATATGTGTAAGTCTAGATATGTCAATAAAGTTTGAGCTTTATGAATTTAAAAATATTACAAGATATTTTAGATACATGAAAGTTGTTCACAAATTTAGAAAATAGAGGGTGGGAGGAGGATTGGGTAAATTGTTCAAATAAGTTAGAAGACAGAGCAAGTGAAATGGAGTCTAAGTTATAAAACGGTTAGATAACCCATATACTTTAACATATTACACAAATGGAAGATCAGTAATGAATTACTAGCTAAACTGTCATTGATAGTTTAAAATCCTTACAAAAAGAAAAACATGAAGCCTAATTGGTTTGCCCATTGATTCTACCAAATATTCAATAGAGAGTTCCATGTTCATGAACCATCCAGAGAATGGGTGGAGAAAAAAAACACTTTCTGGCTTATTTTTTAAGACTGGCATTGCAAATACTTGTGACTCATAATGTTCTCTTCTACTTTTTTCATACTTCTGGGATTAGATGCCTTCAAAACTATAGTTCATGGTTTTCTTGTTAACTGGCTTCCTGTTGGTTTCTGCTAATGTGAGCACTGGCCAGAGATTGGAAAATGAGAGGAGGAGAAAGGCAATTTTTTCCCTTTTCTGGCAGCAGATCCAGCAGTGACACATGAGCAACCGAGATGGGTTAACAGCTTAGTCAACTTTCTTCCAACTACAGCAGTCTTGGAATTAGCAATTATAGGTCTATATATTTTTACTTATACCTCTCTAACTTTTGTTTACCTTAACTGGATAACTAACATTTCTTTTTGTGGTCTTTATTATTTTAATTACATTGTAGCAAATTTAATTTTTTATATTAAATTTCCCTGTTTTGCAGTTTTTAGAATGGTCCTATATTTTCCTGCATAAGTACCAAATTATACCATGCTTAGAGCAACCAAGAATCTTTTGAAAGAGAATTAAATATTTTTTCATGAGTGTATAAGTCCCAAATAAAATATCAGCAAATCAATCTAGCAGCATATTAAATATAGAATAAGTCATTTTAAAAGTTGTGTTTACTCTGAGATGTCAAAGTAATTTGCATATTGACAACTAAATAACATGCTTCATTCAAATAGTATTTAAAAGGAGAAAAACCATAAGGCAAGAGAAAGACATAAAAGGAATCCGAATATGGAATGAAGAAATAAAGTTATCATTATACGCAGATGATCTGATACTCTATGTAGAGAACCCAGAAAAGTAGACAGAAAAGCTGATTGAAATAATAAACCAATTCGGTAAGGTAGCTGACTACAAAATCAACACACAAAAATCAACAGCATTCATATATGCAAAGAATCAATCAGAAGAAGAAGAAATTTAAAAAAACACCCCATTTACCATTGCACCAAAGAAAACCAAATATTTGGGAATTAACCTAACAAAAGATGTAAAAGACCTATACAAAGAAAACTATAAAACATTCTTAAAAGAAATAGAAGATGATGTTAAAAAATGGAAAGACATTCCCTGTTCATGGATCAGAAAAATCAACATTATCAAAATGGCCATACTACCAAAGGCCATCTACAGATTCAATGCAATTCCAATAAAGATCCCAATGATGTATTTTTAAAGAGATAGAACAAAAATTACTGAAATTCATATGGAACAACAAAAGACCCCAAATAGCCAAAAACCCTTTTGACAAACAGAAGAAAGAACGAAGGTATTACCATTCCAGACTTCAAACTATACTACAAAGTCATAATACTTAAAACAGCATAGTACTGGTACAAAAACAGACTAACAGACCAATGGATCAGAGTTGAATACCCAGAAATAAACCACACATATACGGTCAATTAATCTTTGACAAAGTGGCAAAAAGCATACCCTGGAACAAGGATAGCCTCTTCTGTAAATGGTGCTGGGAAAACTGGGTCAAAACTTGTAAAAAAAAAAATGAACCAGAAAAACACCCTCACACCCTGTACAAATATTAACTCAAAATGGATAAAGGACCTGGAAGTGAGACCTGCAACCATAAAATACATAGAAGAAAACTTGGGCAAAACCCTTCATGAATTTCACCTCAGAAATCCATTTGGAGAAACAAGTATGGCCGGCAAAAAAATGAAGAAAAACATAAACAGCTGGGACTATATAAAACTAAAAAGTTTCTGTTCAGCAAAAGAGACAATAAACAAAACAAAAAGAAACCCAACCGACTGGGAGAAAATTTTCACCCTCCAGACAAGTGACAAGGGTCTGATAACAAAGATCCACAAAGACCTCCTACAACTCAACAAAAACAAAGCAAAAAACCCACTCAAAAAATGGGGAGAAGAACTAAAAAGACACTTCACCAAACAGGAGATACAAATAACTAATAGGCATATGAAAATATGTTCCACATCACTAATAATCAAGGAAATGCAAATTAAAACCACACTGAGATACCATCTTACACCAGTAAGAATGGCCCATATAAATGAAACAGACAATGTATGTTGGCGCGGATGTGGAGAAAAAGGAACTCTCTTACAATGCTGGTGGGAGTGCAAACTGATCCAGCCACCATTAAGACTGTGTGGAGGACCCTCAAACAATTGAAAGTGGACTTACCATTCGACCCAGCAATCCCACTACTAGGAATCTACCCAGAGGACATGAAAAATTAATTCAAAAGGACACATGTACGTGCAAGTTCATTGCATCCCTGTTTACAATTGCCAAAAATTGGAAACAAACCAAATGCCCCAAAACAGATGATTGGCTAAAAAAAATGTGGTACATATACACAATGAAATACTACGCATCCATCAAGGAGGACAAACATATGTCATTTGCAGCAACCTGGATGGAACTAGAAAGACTCATATTAGCAGAAATAAATCAAAAAGAAAAAGAGAAGTACAGGATGGTCTCACTTATATGATGGATATAGGGAAAAACAAACAAACAAACAAACAAATAAGAAAGAATGAAAACAACCAATGGGACTGAACCATGGAGCGAGAAAGGAGGAGGGGGAAGAAGGCGGGGGGAGGTGAAGAGCACAAAAGATCAGGATGGTTAAATGTTAGTAAAGTAGGAAAGTCCCAGGGTACACAATAATGGATTAATGTAATATAAATATAAATATACATATATATGGAAAAAAATAAAACATTTACCAGATATCAGAAGAGACCAACGGGCCAAACAACGAACAACTGAACATCAACTTAACCAACCAACAAATCACAGAAAAATGGGAGATGGAGTGACTGGAGGGGGGATATGAATGGGGAAGGAGGGATCAATTAATGCACAAATGTGACAAATCCATAAAATGAATTTCTCAAATAAAAAAAAATAAAAGGAGAAAAACCATGCAATCTTTTTATAGACCCAGGAAAAACATTTCATGGACTGTACATGATTAAAATACTTATACAACTAGAAAGTAGAAGGGAATGTCCATAACCTGATCAGGAAAATCTGCAAAGGTCTTATACTTATTATTTTTCTCAATATCAAAATTGATAAAAACATTCGTTCTAGAATATGGAAAAAAACCATGATGAGCTCTCCAATCAAAATTTCTATTCAGTTTTATTCTGGAGATTAGAAGGTAATTAGGCAAGAAAAAAAAGAATAGAGCATTGAAATTTAAATATGTACATTTAGATAACATGGAGGAAATAGCTTAATGTCTATACAGAAAAACCAAGGAATCTGTAAAAAAAAGTTATTATAGTTAGTAAGCATTTAGCAAAGTTGCTGGAAACAAAATCAATGTAAGTTAACTTTATTCCTATAAAACAAAAAGAAAATGCAATTTTACAACTTAAAATAACAATCATAAAACTCTATAAAGTATGTAGGCATTTTGTACAAAAATTACAAAATTCATTGAAAGATTTTCTAAACACGTAAATAGAGTAGTATGCCCTATTCTTAGTGGAGCATTATAATTTGCAGTTAAAGTAAATCTTGATTTATGCATTTCCTTCCAAATAGTTTTGACCCTTTTCAAGACTTTACTTTTCAGTGCACAGAATCACCTTGCCAAGTTCCACACAAAAATTATACTTAAATTTTAATTATAATGTATCATCAATTTAAGGTTTGGAAGAATTATAATATGTATATATGTATGTATATGTGTGATACATGTATGTATGTGTCATCAATTTAAGGTTTGGAAGAATTATAACAAAAATTTAAGAATTTTTTTGTGTGGAACTATTGTTAAGGGGTTATCAACATTAAGGGGTTATCAACCCAAAACATAATGTTACACACATAGGATGATATGGGAAAATTATACATCTCAGGAGCTCAAAATTATTAGAGGATAGAAATCCATTAATAAACGATGATCTAGCTGCAGAAATTCTGGATCATTGTTTGTATTGTGGTTATTTATATTTAAGGGAAAATTAATCCTAAAATGATATTCTAGAGAGGATATTCAAGATATTTCTGTACCATCAAAAGGAAGAGAGCTTGATAATTTTGAAACTATTTTAAGTCATATTAGAAAAACATCATTGAAAAATTAAATCCTTGGTATCAGACACAATAAATCTGTAATAGTAATGTTTATGAAGTTTTTTGATTGCAATACAACAAAAAACGAATAATAAAATTTTAACTTGATATTTAATTGCTACTCCTTTCAGAAGAATCTAATGAGTTTCACAAATAAGATATACTGGAACATCAGTAGAAATCTTCCTTAAAAAAATATACACAAATGACAGTTTGCATGAAGATTTTCTTAAATAGATTAGTCTGAAATACCCTGAAGAAAAGCTTATTCAAATCTTTCTGAAGTAATTTTCAGAATTGTGTAGAATGTTTAAAACCCTTTGAAGTATAGTATGTGTATTACATGACATCCTAAGGCTAATCCCAATTGAAATACAAAAAGTCTTCTCTCACGTAAGCAGTTTCCCTAAAAAACATAAAGCTATGATTTTAAAATGAAGTTCACTCTTGTTTACTGACTCTTTAAAATCATATACCTCAGTCTCTACTGCCACTCCCAGAGAAATGTGTTGTAAGTGAAATCTGTGTTCTTCACAGAATATAAAAGTGCCCAAGAGGCTTGTCTGCCCTCTTCCTGTCAGTTTGGAAGCCCCATCAGTCCCAGCTGTGAGTTAGCCCCGCCCTCGTGCTGGGCTTGCAGCCGCCCCCCCCCCCCCGCCCCCCTCCCCCCATCAGCATAAGACTTAAGTGAAATAAAGACAGTTGATCCTTATCTAAAAGAGTTTGGAAAGCAAAGAAACATTTTTTTTGGTAGTAGGAATCACTGAAAACAAGATATGTATGTAAAGTGACATGGAATGCACCTAAAACTTACAGATAAAAGCAACTCATTTCTAATAATAAAGCAGAGTCAGAAACTAATTGGCCAATTCTATGTCCACATATATCTGATAAGGGGCTGATAACCAAGATATGTAAAGAACTCATACAAGTCAACATAAAGAAAACTTAATTAAAAAACGAATTTTCTTTTAAATAATGCTTATGGAGACTGGAAAAAAAAAACACAGTTCTGGAACTATTCTTAAGACTAAAGACAACTCTATCTTATCGACGGATATTGTTATCTACCAGAAAAATATAGCAGACAGTTGGATAATAAGATTTTTCAAATCTGTGTGTAAAAGAAGTGGAAATTTATGGGCGACATCTGTATTCACTGATGCTGTGGAAGCTACAGTGATACAGTAAATTGTGTGTCAATGACAAGTGGGAGGACTTTTTTCTTTTCCAGCCTGGGCCTATATCCGATTACGATACAGAGCATGCTCGGCTCAACACCAGGAAATGCAAGGAGATAGAAAATGTCATTCAATCACAACTTTCCCTCAATTGGCCTCAAATATTGTCTCAAAATACTTTTCAATACAGCGCATCAAAAATATAGAGTTGGCCCATAATACAAAAATAAATTGCTCCTCTAGCATACATGCCTCTGTTCAAGGTGCCTTTATCTTAACTGTGGACATTCAATATAGGTTTATATACTCATCCAGGTTTTCCAGGATTTGGATATCCTGAGAGGGGCATTGCCTAGGTAAATATTTGGATAGAAACATCTCCCAGTATAAATAAGTAAAGTGACATTCTGATGTTTTTTCAGCATTTTTTTTTTAAATGAATGTGATTCTTCAGAGTTGTTTCTGAGAACCACACTGGCTAAGGACCTGCTTACATTGAGGTTCTAGATGTTAAAAGACAGGATTCAGGCCCTCAGTCCAAGTGACCCAGCCAACTCACAGTCAGACTCTGAGATCCTGCTTTGGTGGCCTGTCATTCATCTCACTTTTAGATGTATGACAAAAATCAACGGCTCACGTATTCTTAACTTAGTTAATCCACATGAAAATTTTGCCTTAAAAACAGATAAGTATTAGATTAGCTCTAATAATAAAGCTCACCAAGCTGGTCCTTTAATATTTTGAATTCCTGTCTTAGTTTCTTTCTCATGGCTAAATTAGTTTTTATCTAAGCCAGTCTGGTATAGAGACACATTAAGAACCCATAGATCTGCCCACATACAGTTACTCTAATTGAACTGGGAATTTATTTCATATACACTTATGCAACTGAAGGAAAGCTACAGTTAATTAAGTACACTTTGAAAAAACTAATAAGAGATGGAAATGGTAAAATCACATGAGTATTAGAGAATGCCAGATATCAACAAATTGTTTTAGATGATGCTGGGATGTTCAGATGCAGAAAAATAAATGATAGCCCCCTGAGATTATTGTAAAAAAAATTAGTGAATAACTTTGCATGATTAAAGATCCATCACCAAGACATTTCCTAGAAAGCAGTGAAGTGTTTCTTGAAAACTAATTGGCTAGTTCTTCATTAAACTACATAATAAACCATTAGCCTGAATACTAAAGCTTAGCTACCAACTTAAAAAGAACAGTTATCTTTGGTATTTATGGTATGAATATTGTGTAAACCAAACATCAGAATGAAAATTCTGAGAAAAAAATAGGTGCTGCTGATGGAGAAATTGGTGCAGGATATTAAAATTATGATTATTTCCATGAATTCTGAATGATTGCTTATAGTCTTTGTATCTGAAGATTGAGCAGTAGGAAAATAGCAGGACTAGCAAACATGAAAAAAATTCTTTCACAATTTTAGCTTTTTATATTTACATTAGAGTCATTGTGTTTTCATATAAAATTTTTATACTTCAAAAATTTTAAGTAATGATAATGATGTATACTTAAGAATAATGGCCCTAATATTCTGCAAATGTACTCTGTGCTGACCTGTTCTGTACATATTGCAACCCTCAGCTAATCTCATAATAACTTTGTGAGATGCTTGAACAGATAAGGGTTCTGAATCACAGAGGGTACAATATTTGCTCAAAGGCAAGCTGCTCTTCAAAGGCAGAGCTATTAAATCTAGGGAGTCTAAATCAAGAGCCCAAGTATTAATCAAAATGCTGTATTGTCATGGTTAATTTGACTTTTCAACATGACTAGGTTATTATACTTTTAATTGGTGAAACACCATTTGGGTGTTGCTTTGAAGGTGTTTTTAAAGTTTAATTAACATGCTTATCAGTAGATTTTAAGTAAAGCACCCCATGAGTGGATCTCAAACCAATGTTTCAATGAGTGGAAACATTTAAGAACAAACTCAAGCTTAGGACTACAAAGAAACACTGCTAGCCTTTCCAGCCTGCTTGAACTTGAAACAACAGCTCTTCCTTGAATTTCCAGGCAGTCCTCATAATCACAATAACCAAATCCTTTCTGTCACACACACACACACACACACACACACACTTATATACATATGTATGTTCTATTTCTATGGGGAACCATGACTAATAGATGTACTTTAATATATATCATTACATTTAATTTTCATGACTTACGACATAAGTAAAACAAGTATAGTTAACATGCTAGAAATAAGACAACAAAGCTAATAAAGGGTGGTCCATTTATCTAAATCATAGCACTAGTAATTCACAAAGCCTGGACTCAGATGCCAGTCTGATTAGAAGATCTACAAGCACATATGTTTTGATGATAGCAGATGTGTAATATTTCTGTAAGGATATGAGTTTGCTGCTCTGTACCTAGGCCTTTTGATTCCATGGTTTAAAAACATTTCCTTTATCTCTCAATTAAGCAAGAACTTTATATCATTTAGCTCAAACAAACATAGGAAATGAACAGTGGATCAAACGCTTTAGATAAATTCTGTCTCTTAGGAACTTTCTGGGCTTAATATGCAAATATGGAAAGATGTTGAAAATGGAATCAAGAAAAACATCTTCATTTGTTTATTCAAATATACATGGAGGGCCTATTAGGCAGTATCTAAGTTTGTTTTTGAAAGATGCCAAAAGAAGTATAGTAATATTGAGTCACAGAACAGTGAGTCCATGTGAAAAGCTTCTAAGTACTTTTGGCATTTAAATTAACATACATTCTTCTCTTTCAGCTGATATACATGTCACCTGTACAACACTTTCAATATTATTATTTATTATGCACATATAGCATTAAAAGGCAAACAATAATAAGATCTTCAAACAAGCAGACCACAGTCAACAGACCTAGGTCTAACAGATTGAGTAAGAGATGCATTGGATGCATAAGGATGCATAGTAGTTGACTGAAGAGTGGCACTTACCAACAAAATGTAAAGAGCAATACTCCATAAATACTTGTAAAGATGCCTTCCTAACTAAAGTGAAATAACCATACAATGAACGATGCAGTGAGTATGTGTTGAAGAGATTGTACTGCACATAAGATTGTGATCACTGGCTTTTAGCTCAACAATTTTATCTCACTTGGCAACACACACAACCACTCATTTCAGTGAATTTTGCAAACTTTATCTATTATCCTCAAATCTTCTCTTCTAGGACACAAAGAAATAGACACACCTGATGGGAACTCCCTAACTATCCACAAAAGCACCCATTCTCATTTTCCGTTCACATTGTGAGAACTGATATTCCTTCTGTTTAGTACAAAAATTTCACTGGTTTTTTTTTTTCCACTTCTTTTCCATGATGATAAATTTTACATGTGAACTTAGCCAGGCTGTAGTTGTAAATTTTTTGTAAAACACCAAAGCATTTTTTCAGAACTTGTTAGTATTAAAATCACTATGCTTTTACTAAAAAGCAGATTACTTTCTAGGTTATGGTGAGCCTCATTCAATTAAGGTTCAAGGCCATAAGAGAAAAGAATGAGGTCTCCAGATGAGGAAAGAAATCTTTCTTTGAATTCAAAAGTTAGAATTTCAAGCCAGCAAGCTTGCCCTGAAAATACCAGACTTGACAGCCCTCAATCATGTAAACCCTCTTTGTTTCTCCTTCCTCCCTCTACCTCTCACCTCTCTCTCTCTCTCTCTCTCTCTCTCTCTCTCTCTCTCTCTCTCTCTTTCTCTCTCTCTCAACATACTCTAAGATTTACAGGAACCAATCAAAGAAAAATACAAAAAAGAAGCGAGGCAACTACTAATAATTCTGGGATTCGGGGGGGGAGGTGAAGGAAAGATTTTAAAAGAGGATGCATTTCTCTAGAGGTAAAATTCAGTTTTGCAGTAAGATTGAGAAAGAGAAAATTTAAAGCCAGTAAAGATTTTTAAGGAAAATTGAAAAGACTGGGAATAAGATTAAAGCAGAGGAGCTGCTATGCATATACATTTCAAATAATAGACCAAAAGAGAATATATAGAGAGAAATCTAAAAAAGAGTTGAGACAGCAGTTAAATTATTGTGTGTTAAGAAATACCTGAAAGAATGGAAGCAAAGCTACTATGTATCCCTTCAATGAGAAAGGAACCACATAAAACCACTGATGGCCCTTTTCTGATTCACTTTCCTTCAGTCCTGTCTTTCTGTCACACTCCTTATTCCTCTTACAAATTTCTCCCATCATGATCCTTCCTTTCCCTTCCCACAGTGCCTCTCTGCTATCTTAATTTGTCTCTTCTTGCTTCTTCTTCCAGACCATCCTGCAAATGAGGGAACGGGGAAGATAAAGGCTACAGGTTTCACAGGAGAGACAGACCAGTCTCAGGAGGTGAACAAACTTGGTTTTAATGTTACTGTTTTCTGATCATGAAAAAGGAGCCTAAAAAAAAAAAAAAAAAAAAGAGTCCACCTCCAAAAAACACAGGCATTACTTTCTTAATTGGTTTGTTGTAAGATTCAAATGAAACAAAATCTGTTATACAGACAACTATATGCATACAAGGTGCTCAATCATTTTTATTATGACATCAAACCAATGTTGCTGAAACACTGCTTTTATTATTTTACATCTGTGATTAAAAACCTTCAAGGCAACACCATTTCTTACCACTTTAAATGTAAATTTCTCTCCAAGACTATGGTCTCTTGGGTTTGGGACCTGTCTTAGTCATCTCTGCAACCCCAGTAAACAACTTAATACATTTATGCATTTCAACTTTCTTTAATCTGAAAACTGGATGAAAGTGTCAAATTGTCACTGGGATAGAGTAAGATACTCTTGACTTTTGGTTTCAAGTTACAGAAAATATAACTAGCAGTGATTTTGAAAAATAGTAAGTTCTCATATAGCAAAATACTAGAGGTAGTAAATATCTAGTCAAGGTTAGTCAAGAATTCTATAATGTCATGGTCTTTCTCTTCCTTTCATCCACTATCCTCAGTAAGTTGAATTTCATTTTAATATTTGCTCCATAGAGCTCCAAAATGACTAATGTGGTTTTGAGGGTCAGATGACCTTATAAGACTACTTCCAAATCAGGAAGCAACAGCAGCAGCAAGAAGAAGAAGAAGCAACAAGAGAAATTTCCTGACTTCTTTCTTGCTGCTTTACCAGTGATTACTTTTCTGGATTCCATTTGCTTCCTTTGCCTCTGAATTTGTTCTGAAAATATTGGAATGTACCAGGACTCTAAGGATTTTCTTCTCCAGGTATACTCCTGTTGTATTATTGCTTTAGAAAATAGGCCTTGGAGCAAATTAGCATTTGTTTATCCTATACATCCTAGGTCATCACCCTGCTGGGTCCACTTTTGATCTAAACTGCTTCCCTTCAAGATTTTCAGACTTTGTGAGATGCATTATTTTTAACTTTAGCCCTACATGAAATACCAGTTAGAGGACTGTGGTCTCAGAAAATACTCTTATTTTAGCTTTGCAACTTCTTTTTAAGCCAGTGATTAGATTTCTTCTTCCTTCCTTCCTTCCTTCCTTCCTTCCTTCCTTCCTTCCTTCCTTCCTTCCTTCCTTTCTTTTCTTCTTTCTTTTTCTTTCTATCTTTCTTTTTCTTTCTTTTTCTTCTCTTTTTCTTCTTTCTTTCTTTGAATACTTTCTCTTCTGAGAATTTTCTTGACAATTAGTACTTTGAGAGTTCCATATTTATTCAACAATCTGAGTTTCAATCACTCCTTTCTTTTGAGTATAAAACTTTGGTGCCCTTCCTTATCAATGCATTACAATTCAAGGTTCTAGATTACCAAGGATAGGTAATATCCTATATTACCACAATAGCCCACAGTCTCACACAATTCATTCTACCACAAGAGTAGCCTGTACCTTTTTATGTGTTCAACTGCACACCATAAAAAATTAACAGTTTTTATTCAACATTTAGTAAACAGAGAAAGGAGAGTTTCTGCTAAACTTGCCCTCTGATGGTCATCTCTCTTTAAGGCCATCGTCGTCTTCTCAAGGCTAAGAAAGACACACTTCCCTAGTTAGAAATGTCAGCTTTAAGGCCAAGGGCAAAACCAAGCCTGCTTATATATGTGACTATGTATGCAAATGTGGCTTGTGTGACTGTGTTAAGTATATGAAAATAGACCTAAGTCAGGGAAGACTTTCCTGAGGAGATCTGTCTTGAAGAAAGAAGAGCTCGCTAGAAAAACCCCGGAAGCCTGTTGCAGGCAGAGGTCACAATATATATTTATGTACTAAATGTCCAGGAGCTAAAGGAAACACGACTTATTTGAAGATTGGTTAGTACTTTCATTCAGTAAGAAGATAAACTGAACATGGAAAAATGTCCAAAGTTGGGGACTACATCATGAAAATTCATTATAATTCAATGAGGTTAGATTTTATTTTAAAGATTGTTGAATGTCCTTAAAATATTTCAAAGAAAAGAGTGACATAGTTCAATTTCCTCTATTAAATGTCAATATGAAGAACAAATGCAGGGAGACAGAATATCAGTTCATGAACCTGTATTCTCCATGCTACAAAGGCTTCCTGGGGACAATAATGGAGCAGAGAGGAATATAGAGGGTAACCACAAGGGGTAGATATCTGACACCAAGCTTTCAAAACTTAAGACTGATCAGGCTGGAAGCTAAACAGAGTCTCTGAAGAGAATCACAAAAATGAAGTCATGAAGGGCATCAAAACTGGGTAAGAGTTTGTTATTCAAGATTGGTTAATGAGTCTATAAATATAGGTTAGAGAGATGTAGGCAATCTTAAATAAATGGGGAGAACAAGGATGTATCAATTATGTTGTGGTATGGTCCATAATGGTAAAGTTCACAGAGATGTTTCTCTCATTGTCATAACAGGTAGACATACCCCCTACTTATTGTTACTACCTTCCTGGTTGGATCTGTTTTATACATCAGTATCATTGAAAATTTATTCTTAAACATAGTAAACAGAAAGAAGGTAAAGCCAATAGAATTATATGAAAATATTCATCACACTACTTTGACTAGAAACAAATAATTCCTTAATGTAGCTATAGCTATATCTCTATGGGCACAGAGATAGAAATATCATACAGGACAAGGTGGCAGTGTTCTTGCCAGAAGAAACAATCTGGACTGTCTCGATTTCCACTTTCTCTGCAAAATGTATCTGGCAAACTTCTAGATGCCTGCCAGGTGTTTATCACTCCATCCCTACTCCAAGGGGAGAGAAACAGCATGACAATGTGATATTCCAAATCTGAAACAAAACCTACTTTATCCCATGATGAACTCTAACTGGTGATGCTCCAGGGAAGCAATTGCTGTTACCTAGTTGTTATGTTCTTTCGGGAAATGCAAGCTGTGTCTTTCCCATCTTGGCAACAGAGCAACTCCAGTCCTAATTAAATGCCCACAGTGGTGCATGCCTGAGAGTCTTGATATTTAAATAAAGGGGAAATAATAATTTTATACTATAAAATCAATGAGCAAGAGATTTTCCCTTTGTTTATCTATCAGTTTGAATTAAGTGATTCCTACTGTTTTTAATTATTATGTCATACCAGATTTCTAGGGTAAACAGGTAAATGCAAATATACTATTACATACATTCCAATGATCAAATAGATGCTTGATGCTTATAGAGATGAATGATTTATGAGATCTTCATACAAGAAGAAAGGGGCATCAAAGATGAAGAATATAAACTATACAATTACTGTCTTGAAAAATTCAACAAAATGCAGTACAGTGTCCAAAACAGATAAAATATAAGACCTTGTGTGATATATGCTAAAATAGAAGCATAAGTGGACATTGAATTAAGTGTAAACACACTAAATGCAAGAATGAAATTCATTTGAAAATTTCATTAAGTGGTTTAGAAGCTGTAACATCACTCAGATAAGAGGCCATTATTCTGAAGGTTGCATTTGAAAGGTGCCTATTTAGAGATGATATTTTGAAACTTTGAATGTGAGCACCAAAGAGAAGCATGGGGAGAGAGGGAAAGAGCACTAAGTAGTGAATCTTCTGGAAGTTGCTCTTAATGGGGATAGAAAGAGGAAGCCAGTCTGGAAAGGCAGTATGAAAAAGGAGGGAAAAGGAAATAGATGTGAGGGTCTGCACCTTCATCAAAGGCAAAGGAAATTAGGTAGTCAAGTCAGAGGGAAGACTGACCCTACAAAATGCTTGTGAAGTTTAATAACTTAATCATGACAAGGCTGGTTATAATCTGGAAGAAAAGATCTCTGTAAGTAGAAGTGAAGAAGATCATGATGAGTTGAGAGGTGAATGGGAACATAAAAATAAGCAATTAGTGGGGGGGGGAACATTAAATAAATATCTGGTAAGTTTGATGATCAAAATAATGCCAAAACAATAGCACAGGGGCAGTGCGTGCAAGGACAAGATGTTTTGGTGCTTTGGTTGTTTTGGTTTTATTTTACACGGGGATATAATTGTGAATTGAATATCAAAGTCAAAAATGGAGAATGATTTAAATTTGAAAGGAAAAGATAGACTACTTTAGGATAGCTGAGTGATAACAGTTCCAAATTAAGATAATAATAAAATAATAATAAAGACATTTTTTTTTAAAGTGCCAACTGCAATTCCAGGTAAAGTGTTAGGAATTTTACATATGTTAGATGATGCAGTCTTCTCACCACTATTAGATAGGTATTGCTAAGCTCATTTAATGATTTAAGAAACTGATATTTGGAGTGTTTAAGTAACTTAACAAGTTTGTAAGGCAAGTTAGGTGTTGGGAAAAGGAATTAAATTCAGATGTAAATGATTCTTAGGTTCACGATCCAAATTCTGTACATTGATCTTAACAAAGACAAATGTTTAAAGAGAATTACAGAGGGCGTGATTGCATCTATGATTTCCCACTTCTGTACAACTACTGTAGCTATAAGCTCATTTTAACCTGAGATTGTAGAGGCATTATTGTGGCTACCTGTCATGTCCTCCTGTTCTTCTTTTCAAGGCACATGCAAAAGCCTACATCTCAATCCCCTGCTATTAGGTGAGGCAGTGTGAATAGTTCAAGGAGTTGAACTGTAAGTAAGTTATCATTTCTGGGTCTAGACCAGTAAGAAACATGATTGCCTTGGTTCACCCTTCTTCTCCATCAGTTGTAGAATGGGGTCTTGAAAGAGATGAAAAAGATTTTGAGAAAATATAGTAATTTTTTTTCAACCTGTATGTAGAAAGAACTGAAGAAATTGAAATTTTTTAGAAATTCCAACTATGTATGACAGTTGAGGATGAGTATGTTGTTATCTGTGTTTTCCAATTCTTTCAGTTTTTTTCTATGAATTCCACTCTTTCTGGTTCTAAGTCTAACACAAATGAGTGAGTCATTGTTTGACATTGAAATCAGTGTTGTACATCAGCAAAAACAAAAAAAAGCTAATCAATCTTTGGATGGATTTATTTTACATCATCAATTCTGAATTATCAATTGAAGATTTATCACTTCCTTGTTAGCTCACAAAGGGATTTGGTCATTTCAGGGAACACATTCTTGGCTCTACTCACTGTTAGTAAAAATTAGAACTGTTGGACATTGTTTTGTGACTGTCCTAGGACATAGTAAAGCTATAACTTAGATATGAAATAATTTAAAAAATAAGTGTACCAGTAAAACATTTTAGGAAATGATTCTTACCACTGCTACTCAGATCACAGAGAAATAATTTTAGACATCCCCAAATTTAGTTCATTAAATAAAGGATTGATAAATACAAGTATTTGTTAAAGATGGTATTTTGAATTAAAGAAATATACATTATTTAATAAACAGGGTAAAGATCAGTCATTTGGAAAATAAATATAACTTGACCTTTCCTTCACTCTTCATAAAAATAAATTGCAAGGGGATCAAAGCATGTCAAGTTAAGATAATTATTGTAAATTGGAAAGAATAAAATATCTTTAAGCCAAATATGATCTCAATAAACTATGAAGAGAAAGATAGATTAATTTGTCTATGAAAGGCCTGGCACAGTGGCTCGTGCCTGTAAGCTTCAGCT
>PVHY01018355.1:0-29413 GCA_004024945.1 Uropsilus gracilis
CTCTTGTGGCTGCGAGAACCACGGGTCCCCAGACCCCACACAGCCTGGTCCCCTCTCCATTCACCATGGTGATTCTTCATGTAGACATGCCCCACTGGTCCTGAGCTGGGACATGGGCGGTGCAGACAGTGATGCACTGGCCAGGCTGCCCGTGGCCCCCTCCTGGCGCTCTGGGGCCCTCACGCCAACTTCTCAGCCAATGCCCCTTCTCTTGGAGATTTTTTCAGAAGTTAAAATCAAAGTTGCTGGTGGTTTTGTGTCACCTTTTTTCTTTTTTCCTTTTCCAATAGCGACTCTTGAGTGAAAATTAGGCTGCTGTGTGGGTGGCTGTTAAGGGGCCTCGTTTCCACACCGAGAGCTGCCCACACAGCAGATTTTAGTAGCACTGGAAGTGGGACCTGATTTTGCCTCTCAGCTGCTATATTAAAACAAAAAGCCCTTAAGCTGATTATAAAGACACCCATGTAAATGCATGGGAGCCATTTCCATGGGGAAGAAATGTCTTCACTGATTCTCAGAGACCTCACGTCTCTCTGGAGATGCATATCCCACCTACCTTCTAGCACTTTCCAGCAGAGGATGGCCCAGGGCTGGGGAGGGAGTGGCTGTGGTAAGAGTGTCGAACAGAGGGCCAGGGGACTTCACTGCTCTGCACTGGCCACTGGGTGCGTGGCTCCTCCCCGCCTGACAGTCCCTCCTGTTTGTCTGCCTGACCATGTGCCTGAGACTGGGACTGACAGATGGCCACACTATCGTCCTCCCTGAGCTGTGCTCGGTTATCATGTCTCTCACCCTCGGGGGCTGACTGAACTTGCATCAGCCAATCCTGAATTTTCTTCAGGGTCCTTTGAAGCACCCCACACCTTCCCCCTTTCACTCTGCTGTGGGAACAGCCTCTTCGCTGTCTTGCTTTCTAGCCTCCATCATCCTGGCAACTCCCCAGGAGCTGTCCAGCAGGCTGGTATGAGCATGTGCCTCCCTGGCTTATCCAGTCTTCCCCGTTCTCTTCTCTTAGCTGGACTTGCAAGACACAGCCTGTGCTTTGTGCTTCCCTTGGGGCTGGAGCCTTTGCATCCTCCTCCAGGCAGGCAGCTGTGTTTGACTTCCTCAGAGAGCAGAAGCTCTGTCTCACACCCACTGACTGACACCTCCTCCAGGCCCCTCTGCTCTAGGCTAAATCCTGGGCTGGGGTGGGGAGCAGGAGTCCTGCTCACTCCTCAGTACCTCCCCCAAACTCCCAACCCCCACCCCAGCAACCTTGGTGTCTGTAAGCAGGTGAGTGAACAGAGGTTGCAAGGTCCCCCTTGAGAATATTCTCCTCTTACCGGGCTTTTCTAAATAAGCTGCAGGTCATGCTCTCTGGGGAAGAATTCCTGAGAAGCCTTCACCCAGGCAGTGCCTTTGCCCAGGTAGACTGATCCCACCAAAGTGCTTGCAGCTTGATGGGGCCATGCCATGAGGCTGAGTTGTTGGAAGCTGCTGTCTGATCAGTGATGGTGGGGGGCTTCCAGCAGGGGTCAGCACTGGGAGGACGTGTGTGCATGCAGCATGCATGCTGGGGAGCAGGTGTCAGCGCTGGGAGGATAGGACCACAGGGCCAGGTGTGAAGGAGGGGGCTTCTTGCCAGCCTGCCTGTGGGCAGAGGAGTGAGGGTAGGTGGGCATTCCAGGGCCCTGGTGCAGCCTTTCTCGGTCGGACCCCCATCCCCTGGCTGCCCCCAGGCAGGGCGGCTTGGGTGAAGGGACGCCATGAGTGAGCTTAGAGCAGGGTTGCTGGGGCTCTGTGTTCCCTGCAGTTCCCAGTGGCAGCCCTCAGCCTCCTTTTCTGGGAGGTGAGAGCTGTTTCACCCCTAAACCGAGGAAGGGTGTGAATAGAGGGGTATCTGCGAGCAGGGGGACCGCACTCTGCCCAAGGCAAGGGTTCTGCAGAGACTAGGTGCTAACCTGATCCTGCGCCATGGCAGGCAACAGGGGAGCAGGGAGAATGCTGGGGGTATAGCTATGTCCCCAACACTGGGCAAAAATCGCCAAGAGCTGGGCTGAGCTCGGGAGAGCAGCCCAGCCCTTGGCAGGTCCCACAGCAAAGGGTTGTGGGTGGAGTGTCCTGAGCTGGGCCAGAGGAGCTGTGTAGTGCGGGGGACCCCAGAAGCGCCTCATGGGCACCCAGGCTGGTGTGTGGACATCAGGGGCTCAGAGGGTCTGGTTGGGCATGCGGGTGGGCCAAGACATCACAGAGAAGCCACAGGTCCTCAAGCAAGGAGAACCCTCCATCCCATCCCCTTCCATCCTTGAAGATGAGCCTGGGGAGTGGGGAGAGCCCCAGGGAGAGGGAGCCCATGGGACCTGCTGGCTACCTCATCCCTCTGCCAGACAGACAAGCCACACTTGGGGTGCAACTAGATGCAGCTGAGAGTGTGGACCTAGCTCCATGGACAGGATCCAGTCTTTTCAGGGAGTCTTTCTAAGTGCTGAGAGTAACTGGAGGTCAGTTAGTATGTTGGTATGAGGGGGCTTCTGCCTCGCAGGAGGAGGGGGGCTCTGGCCCCACACACTTGTGAAAACTATGGGAAAAAGTAAAACTGCCCCCTGTTTGTTTGTCACTATTGGGTTGTCCTGCTCAGGAGAAGGCAGAGGCGCTGTGTCCCCAGAGGCGCTTTCACCTGTTGGCCCACTGGCCCCCAAGAGCCTCGTGAGCTGGGCATCGTGGGCCCTTCCCCAGACCAAGCACCGAGATCTGTGACACCAGGGCCTCAGGCAGAGGTGGCTCAGGCAAAAAACCAAAGAGAGAATGCGAGTCAACTGTCAGACCCTGGGCACTCCCCGCGGAAACTGATCTTCACAGGAAGGCGTCTCTCGCTTGTTCAGGGCCTTTCTCCCACTGCGCTCCCCACTCTCTCTCTGCCCTTGTGGTCCCTGACAGGAAAAAAGGCTGAGTCCGGAGGCCTTTGCTCTTTCTGCTGACAGGGACCAGGGGGCTGGTGTCCTGGTTGGTCTCAGCCTGCATTCAGCCCACCCAGCACTTCCAGACACTCCACCGAGGGTCCCTCAAGAGGCCTGGGCGTGGACAGCTTGGAGGCTGCCGCTTCCAAGTATGGTGGCTTGGGCCATAAGGCTCCACTGGAAACACCTCTCTGGTGGAGTTACCTCTGTTTTTGGGAATTGCTCTCAAGCCAGCCCTTTCTGTTTGGTCTGGAACCACAGGGAGCCTGGAATGTGACAAGAAGCTGGCCCAACAGCAGCCTGGCCTCCAGCATCTATGGGAGTGGTTTCCGCAGGACCTCTGCTTCTAAAGGTAGGCAGGAGAGCTCAAAGGAAGACGCATACAGTTCCAAGAAGGTCATTTTAAAATCCATTAAAAATAAATACTGAAGCTCTTGCTTTGGCAGGCATCTGCATTGAAACCAGGTCTCTGTGGCTTTGGGGCACAATACTTCAGGATACTGTCTTGTCTTCTGGAATAAAATTTTGCTTTTAAACTTATGAAACCTAGCCGGGCACGGTGGCTTGTGCCTGTAAGCTTCAGCCTATGAAGCGGCCAGGGCTAGGGATCGCAGTTCTAGTCCCGCCTGGGGCCCGTAGCGAGACCTAGTTCCAAAAAAATAGCTGGGCGTGGTGCGCGTCTGTAATCCCAGCTGCCTGGGAAGCTGAGGCTGGGGATTGCTCGAGTCCGTGGTACCCCGGGCAACGAGAGCCTGCAGTTCCATGGGCAAAAATAGCGAGACCTAGTCTCAAAAACAAACAAACAAACAAACAAACAAAAAAAAAAAAAAACACTTATGAAACCTGTTGGAAAAAAATATATTTCCTATAAGTGCTTATAGGGTAAATGAATTATCAGGGTTTTTACCCTTCCGCCAGTAGCCTCTATGACTGGCACCTGTGGTGTTGCATCCTTCCCATGATTGTGCATGCCTGGCCCAGTGGGTGTGTGCATGCATGAGTGGGCTCACCTGGGCCTGGGAGGAGGGGATAAAAGGGCAGCAGTACCCTGGGAGGAGCGTGCCAGAGAAGAATGCTGAGAAAATGCCAGAGAGAGCCTAGAGAAAGGATGTGAAGATTTCCTGCAAAGGCTTGTTCCCTCATACAGCCCGATTTCCTTTGAATTTTCTTTTGAAGTCCCTGTTGTTTTTGTTCTCTATTGTGTGCTGTTTTACAAGGTGTTGATTATTTTTTCCCCCTCTCAGCTGGAAAAAACTCTTAGGCCCTTCCCCTCTACCAGCCAGCTTCCCCTTCACCTGCTGCCCCACGCCCCGAGGCCCACTCACCTTTGTGACCAGTTATTCCTCCAATCTTTGTCATTTACTTGGTTTCCATTCTTCCTCTGTAACATTTATCACAAGCCCTATTCTAATAGACACATCTGAGCTGTTTTCTCATTTTGATACAACCAAGTTTTTCCTCCCTCCCACTTCCTTTCACCAGAATATATTGCAGTGTTCCAGAGAAGGAACTGAAATTGACTATATAGGAAAAGATGGACAGGAGGTTGCTTTCTTCCCCAGGGTCTTAGGAATTTGTTTCCTCTCTTCCATCTTGGCATTTGGCTGAGAGTGGGTGCTGGTGGTGAGAAGGGCCAAGTGGGTTTAAGAACCAAAAGGATTTAATTTATCATTACAATACATGGAGGCCCTTGAGAAAAGTCCTCTTTTCAAAGCACCAGGGAGACACAGGTTTTGAAATCAGAGAGACCTCATTTGAGACCCTTTGAACCTGTTTTTTTTTCCTTACCAAAGATCACTCAAGTTTCTTCCAGATTTAAAGACATATGTTTAGATATTTAATGCACCCAAAATTTATGTCTGAGCTGAGGGGGATGTCATCTTAATTTTATTCTACATGGATACACTGTAACAATAGCCTTAGGTGACCAGTCTTTCTCCTACTCTTCAAAATACCCTCTTGACTGGTGCCCTGCAGGTCTGTCTCTGGATCTGCTTCCATGACTTTGCCATTCCTAGGCCACTGTCACACGTTTTAATTGCTGTTGGAAAGCTTGAGTTTCTGGGCCAGAATATCCGTGGAGACTGGTAATTCACTCTTTTATGAGAATAAAAGGGTAGTTGCAGAATCCGTCGTTCCCACAAACCATCTGGAATTCCTCAACACTTGTAAAAATAATGTAAAGCGATCATTTAGACTGATTATTCTGGAAATAATTTTAGAATGATTTTAGAAATCATTTCCAGCATCCTCGTTAATAGAACATCTACTGGATCTCTGAACTGAAGAGAAGTCACAGATCAATTCATGAGATGTTTATCTCATGGAGACTAACTAGTTTGTTTTTTTCAGGTCTGGGAGAACAGACCAGGCTGGCCACATGTCTTGTGCCCTGGTGCTGTGTCAGGTGGGTGCCATGCCCTCACACCTCCACCACCAGCCTGGAAGCTGCTCCTGGACGTGCACACAGAGCCTCCTGACACAGCCGGAGTACAGCCGTCTGGTGTCACTGCACAGCCAAGCCTGCACAAATGTCCTGGGGTGGGAATTTTCCATGAGAGGCTCCCATTAGGCCTGTGAAGTCTCTAGTCTGGGGGAGTAAGTAGAATTTTGGATGACATTTCATAAGGGGCAGGTGATGTCTGACTGGGGGGTGCGCCCTGAGGTTAGTGTGGTTTAGCTTCCCTTGGTGGAAGGGCCTCGATGTCACATGGCAGATATTAAGCTTCCCTTCAGGCTGTGGACACAAGAGTGTGGGTGAAAACGAGTATGAGACAAATCAGCATGGAGAATGACAGGTTTGGAGAGAGTGAGCCCTTAAAAGGAGGGACCTTGAGGAGGCAACATCTGCCTGACCCAGTCCCAGCACTGCCACCACCAACCAGTGTGCGATTCTGCAAACAGTAGTGGCCTTTGTTTCCCTTGGTTTTCTGTTCTGTAGAATGGGAGAATATAAAGCTGACTTCGTATAGCAGATGAATTACTCCATAACCTCTTAGTGTCCCACCTAGAACAATGAGACTAAAGGGCTGGGGAGAGGAAGAGCCAGATGCAGAACAGTGGTCTCAGAGCAGCATCCAGGAAAATAGAAGTGCTTATTGTAATATTGCTGAACTCACCATCATCCAGGGCTAGATCTGGTTACAGGGCCATTAGGAAGAAGAAAACAAGCAACAGAGTTTCCCGACCACCTGGTGCCTAGTCACCTGCTTGGCACACTGGGCAGCAGGAGGTCTCGTGAGCAGGACAGAGCTGGGGAAGAGCCTTCTTTCCTGGACCCCCTCCTGCTGTCAGGAGCATCTTTTGGTCAAATAAATTCCTGCACTGCTTGTGACCATGCATGGAGGCTGTTGTTTTTCCACTGTTGTACAGACCTGAGCACAAGCTGCAGTCTAATGTTAAGTCCTAGGCAAGGGAGTAACTACTGCGGCCTAGGAACCTGGGATGGGGGTCAGAACCGGGGCATTCTGAGACTGGGTGCTAGACCCAACCTTCCAGAGAGGCTTTTAGGGTTGGGGTTTCCAAAGGAGAGCAAGTGAAACCTGTCCCAGCAGCCAGTCAAGTTTCTGAGGAAGGAAGATCAGATTAACAGGCTCAAAACCAGGGCCAGAAGTCTGACTATATGGCAGTATAGTGCACAGTCTAGGTGCACCCACAGCCCAGGAGACTGAGGAGGCCGCATAGGAGCCAGCCAGGCAGACATGCCCAGAGAAGCAGCCATGTGCACTGTGTCCAGAACTGTATCCAAATGTTGCAGGGCTCAGACAGAAAATGGCAGCCACATTGATAGAAGATGAGATGCTGGGGATGGGCAGGTTTCTGCACAAGTGAGTTGCAGACAAGTGCAGACTGCCCTCAGTCAGGGGCCTGGGCTGGGGTCTCTGAGGCACCACACATCCACTGTGTGGCTTTCAGGCTGCTAACCTCTCTGTGCCTCTCAATTTATAAGGCAGAGATAGTCACAGTCCCTGCTTTGGAGGTCCTGGACTCTCCCCGGCTCTCTTGTTTCCTCGGAGGGCCTCGGGGATGGAGAAGTGATTTGTTTTCTGTGGCTGCAAATGCCTCTAACTTGGTGGCCTAGAGTCACACTGGCTTGTGTTGACAGTCCTTGGATGGGAGTTCTGTGTGGGCTCCCAGCTCAGCTGAGGCAGGCCCTCCCTGCCCCCAGGGCCAGCTGCTGATTGTCTGCCCTGGACAGCCCTGCTTGGCTCAGCCCTGCCCACCACCTTCCGGGTCCCCGAGGCCTCTCTTTGTGCTCCTTCCTCTGTTCTCTCCTCTGAGTTCCTTGTCCTCTTTTAAGGATGTTGGGTTTACTTGACTACTTTTAAAGGCAATCGAGCAGAGAGACCTCAATTCCATCTGAACCCGACTCCCTCCTTGACCATACCACGTAGAACACTCATAGTTTCTGGGGCCAGGACCATGTCCCCTGGCATCTTTGGGAGACATCATTCAGCCTGGGGGACATCATGGGGCTGAAACTGTCAGTGACTGCTTCCAGGCTCCAGATTCCAAGTCTAGTGGACCAGCTGGGGCCCCAAGTCTAGTGGACCAGCTGGGGCCCAGGCCAGAGGATGGGCAGAGGGAGCAGCCCTCTGCTCCAGGCGGCAGCTAGGGGGCAGCAGTGGCTCTGGGTCAAGCACAGCTCAGGAGCTTTTCTCCCAGGTTCTTATCTCTGGGAACCCCTTTGCAGCTCTGCACTGCCTGGCTTTACCAAGAAGCACTTGCTTGTAAAGCTGAGTTTCCTCAGCTTCTTTCCTGGGAGGGAACAGCAGGCAGCGGACAGGCCGGTGTCCTGGAGGCACTGTCCCTTTGAGGTGCCCCAGCCCTCTTCTCAGCTCTTGAAGACAATGAACACATCTCAGGGTCAGCTGGTGAGAGGGCCAACTCTGATGTGACCCCAGGATTGTGGGCGATCTCTGTGGGGTGCCTCCAGGAACCAGGCTCAGCCAGGGGTCCAGGGAGTTGTTGGGTCTTCACAGCCCCTCCCTCAACTCCCTTTAGGTCTCTCCCCCCTGCTGGCAAATTCACCTTTCTCTTGTGGCAACTGTGTATTTTCTATCTCCTTACTCGAGTTTATTGGCTGAGCTTGCTGTGTGTCCCTGTGTTGTTCCTGCTTGCCATGTGCTGGCTGGGGGCTGGGGTGCAAGTCTGCCAAGTCTGCGAGCTAGGGAACCCTGATCTAGGAACCTCCAGCCTCCCACCTATTGGTTAGTTAGGGTGACCACACCCTACAGAGGCCACAAAGAAGAAACAGGGCAGAATGTCAGTGCCAATGTGCGCCCGGTGCTGGGGCTCAGTTCGGTGCCCATGCTTAACATGCAGAGTTACAGATCATCTTAGTTTTTAGGTTTGTGGGTTTTTGTAGACTAAGGATTCCACTAGATAGCCAAGTGCTCTTCTCTACCAAACGTCTATTGATTCCATTTTGAAGAAGCTGGATTCTCTCTGAACTTGCGATAGATATTCAAATCTATTTTTAGCTAGTTCCCCTCTAATTTCACATATTTAAAATTATTTAACTCTTCGAAGCATCTGGAGTCCGTTTTGGGGACATGATGTTAGATGTAGATCTAAATTAATTTCCATATCCCCAGGCAATTAGCCTCACGTCATTTAATGAATAGCCTTAGATTTCCCCGGTGTTTGGTGTTGCCTTATTTCAGTTCATTAGGTGGTTGTGCGTAATGAGGCATATGAGAGGTTGGAATCTGCTGAGCCAGACACCATGTAAGGGCATTCTGCAGGTCTGACGTGTCGCTCTGCACCCCAGATTTGAGTGACAACTTGTTTGGGTACCAGTTCGCAAAGCACATCCCTTGCTGTTGAGCTGGAGCCTATTGATGTATTTCTTTTGTCTTGGGGGAGTTAGATTCTTGGAACAATCAAAGGCAGCTATGATTCACACCTTTTCATTGTAACCTGCCTCTTCCGTTGGGGTGGGGGCTGTTGCTGTCTCCCCTTGTGACTTATGGTTTTTATGAGACACTGTCTTACTGGCTGCTTGTGAGTGTCAGCTTCATCTCAGCCCCTAAGCCTCCTCTGACCTACCCCCAGTTGCTGTGTTTTCACCCCCCACGTCCCCGAGCCCCACACATACACTGGAATCTCGACTGCATTTCTGTATGTTGATGGTTTCGTTAGTTTCTAATAGTGAATTTCATTGCTCTATTATGATTTTTAGTGGCTGGCTTTCTTTCCAGCAGCCTTGTTAATTTGTGTTTACTGGGATGCAAATAAATATGAGCAATGGAAATAGAGAGCCTGGTGGAAGACAGGTGTCTGTGTTTTGAATCGTTCAGGAGAAGCAGGGCATTCTGGGGCCCTGGGCTAGACACCCTCTTGCAAGGCTTGGGAACGTGGAGAGCATATGCCTGTGACTGCACAGTCCCCACCTGGGGTGACCCGCTGCACCAGGGAGGCACCATGAGACATATTCACCCCTGTGACTTTTTCTGTGGGAATTCCCATCAAAATGTTAAAATCAAGTGTTTCATTTCTTAAAAGGGTAAATGGGTGATTTGGAAACACTCACTGTGCAAAGCAACTACTTTTTAAATTGTCTAGAGACAGAACTGGGTTCAAACACAACATCGCCATGTTTTGGGGGTGGCATCAAGTTCCCAGCCTTAAACCTCTTCCACCTCCTTTCCGCAAGGAAGCCTGGAGGCTGAGCACCTCTGCTTACAAGATTCATGTGTTGTGAACCCAGCAGCTGACCTGACCCCCACAGTAGCTTCTCCCCTAGCTTCTGGTCTTGTTGTGAACACTGTTGTCACTGCACAGGGGTGAGGATCAGGGGTCTCTCAGCCTGATCCCGCCCTCCAGCAACACAGGTAGTTGACAGCAAACCTTCGGCTGCCTGCTCCTCCACTAGCTGGCAATCAGAGAGATGAACCTGGGGCTCTGCTCTCAGACCTGGGCAAGAACCCTGAGACCCCTTGGCCACAATTGAAGAGGACCACAGGTAGCTGGACAATCAGTGCTGATTGATTAGTGGACGAGCAGGGCAAGAAAATACCAGGAGACCTCACTGTGCCCGAGAGACTCCCTGACGGGGAGGGACAGAGCTAGAGGGCTATGTAGGTTTTAGGAGTGGGCTTGGAAAACAAAGCAGTTAAAATTTGTGGCCTGGGAAAGCAAGGAGAGTGAGCCTGGTTAAAAACCATTTACTGGGGCTGTGGGCCCCAGCCAGCTACTGCCTAGGGGTCATGTGGGCTCCTGAGCATCTCCGGGGGGGGGGGGTCACCTCACTAGGCTGTGTGCCCAAGCCTGTGACCTGGACCGTCTGGCCTCAAGGTCTGTGACTCTTCTGAGCCTGTAGCTCCCTTTCTCCAGGGCAGCGAGCTGATAAGCTGTAGAAACAGCTCAGGGTACCTGCGTCAGGCTGGGGAAAATCAGTCATAAAAACAACAGGCCAAGGAAATTTATGGCTACAGGTGTCCAGGCCCAGCATCATCAGCTTGGTCTATTTAACCTCCTGTTTACCAACCCATGGGAGCAGTGACATTTGAGTTCTGTCCTGTCCTTGTCCTGGGACCCTTCCTGTCTGTCCACATCTTGGCAAAATTCTTGGTTTGCTCTCTTCCTTCCTCCCATCTGCCAAACCCATCTGCAAGCTCAATTGGTTCTCATCTCTGCTATCATGAACTTACCCTTAATTAAGGCAATTCATTAAATAAGCTAATTAATTAAGGACTACCTTAATTATCCCAGGCCCTGCAGGAGTCACTCCCTTGCTCTTCCTGATAGCATTTCCACACTGCTATCAGGCGCTTCTCCAGTGGCCCCCCATGTCTCCCCCTTGCTGACTCCCGTAAGATTCAGTCCCTTCTTTCCTCTTCACCTTGCCTCTTCCCTTCTCCCCTCCCTTACCTCACTCTGCCACCCAGATCTGCACCCTGCTCCCCAGTGTACCAAGCCCATCTGATTGCTCGCTCCTGCTCTTCACAGCCCTGGTCCGGGAGATGTGCCCAGCAGGTCAGGAACAACCTGGTTCTGTGAGTTGGTTCTGTGAGTTCTGTGAGCTCTGGTTGTGTGAGTCATAGGGACCGGTGCTGGTGTTCCCTGCTCACATTTAGTCATGAAATTAATGAACAAATTAACTGGGAACGGGTTATCCAAAAATAAATGATAGATTCAGCTTCTTTCTTTTGGCTTCAAGCTTTTGAAGTCCTGCAGTGTTTCCTGATGAGAATGGAATGAAAAGAGACATTTGCAATTTTAATTTTTATGTCATTTTTATACACCACTACAAAGGAAAGAATAAGACATATCAACAAGATCAAAGGAAATAGGAAAATTACAAAGAGGGGATGGGGGTGTTCTGCCTTTCCATTTACAGACTAGGGAGACATGAATAATACATGGCCATTTGGACTGGTTCAGAGAAATGGAGTTGGTCCTAATCACTGTGAACACAGGATGTCAGGGGTGGGCAACCAGAGGGATCAGTCATACCAATAAAAGGAGAGTGAAAGTAGAGTCAGGGGAGTCACTTATCTACTGTGAATCAGCAAACCAAGCTGGTCAGGATTGTGTAGGGAATGAAAATGAATTCTGAGGGTCTCTGTTCATGGGTGAAGCTTATTGCCTTTGTGACAAGTATTTCTTTTTTGAGACTAGGTCTCGCTATTTTTACCTGTGGAACCACAGGTTCTTGTTACCCGGGGTACCACAGACTCAAGCCATCCCCAGCCTCAGCTTCCCAGGTAGCTGGGATTACAGGCACGTGCCACCACGCCCAGTTATTTTTTTGGAACTAGGTCTCGCTACGGGCCCCAGGCGGGACTTGAACTGCAATCCCTAGCCCCTGCCGCTTCATAGGCTGAAGCTTCATAGCCCGGCCTTGTGACAAGTATTTCTATTCCCCAAGGTCTTCTTGGCCTACTCTGTCATTTGTGATGGTATCCAAAGAATTGAGATCACTAAAATTCCATCTAGATTCCCAGATTTTGGCCCAACCTTCCATTTCATCTTTTGTATGTTGCATTTCATTCTCAGGCACCTTTTTCTTCTTCATTTCTACCAAGGGGAAGAGGTGAGCCCTTTGATTAAAAATGAGATAGAGAAATTCAAGATAAATAGAAAGACAGGTCTGGGGCAGCAAGGATAATGCACTTGAGAGAGATCCTGGGGACTGAAAGCCAGCTGAATGTTGAGGTTCCAGAGACAGTCTCTGTCCTATATCATAGCCTCATGGAAGTGAATACTCCACACACAAAAGGTTCTTCAGGAAGAGTATCTTTGATCTGTAGGCCAATGTCAGAAGTAATGGTAGATGAAGGCCCCAGCAGAGGAGAGGTCTACCCCCTCCCTCTCTACCCTACCATCTGGTCACTCATCTACTCACCCACCAATTCACTTATCCATCTATTCATCCATACATCTACCCATACATCACAAACCTATCTACATACTCTTCATTCATCCAAATATCCTTCTAAACATCCATCCATCCATCCATCTATCCATCCATCCATCCATCTCTCCACCATCCAATATTCATTCATCCAGCTATTTATCCATGTACCTTCTTCCAGAAAAGAGAAAAAATCTTTCAAATACACAAACAAGTTAGCAAAAAGATATATGAAGGGTAAAATAAAGTTAGGTGGAGCCAGACAAAACATTGTCTTATAAGCTTCAAGCCTCCAAGTCCTGAGCACCTGTGAGGAATCAGCCACATCCTAGCTTAGGGCTTTCTGAGCCAATGGGAACAGGGAGACAGGAAAACATGATTGTTCCCTCTACTCTCAGTCTCTGGAAGGTAAAAATAAACCTGTTACCAAGGCAAAGTGTGGTGGTGACTGATTCTGTGGCCAATGAGCATTTTCCTGGTGCTTTTGTAGAAAAGGACGGTTGAGGTTGAGCCAGAAACAGGCTCCCGGGGTAGTGACCAATGCCAAGCCCTAGGAAGGGGAAACGGTACTGCTAATCAATTAACCATGGAGGCTGTTCGACTACAGCCGTAGGGGGATGGGTGGGTCTGATTTGATGAGCTATCAAGAGCAGTTCTGGTGCTCTCAAGGAGAAGGTGGTGGTATCGGCATGTTGACTTAGTCCCTGAGACTACCCTTGGCACACTGGCTTGTTTTGGGTCATGTAGGCCCATGGAGGAGGGTCTAATGCCATCCTGGCCCAAGAATGGAATCAAAACCTTGCCCAGCTTTGCCTTCCTATTAAGAAACAGCAACCTAAACAAAAGCCTTTACAACCAGCTGGGTAGGCCTTCCCTGTAAGGCACCATGTAGACTGTACCCACTTGAAAATTGCCTTGCTTTGCTTTTCTCTACAAAAAATTTTTTGGTAAATGAATGGGTTAGGCCTTTTCTGCCATCAGCCTCTATGACCAGCACCTGTGGAGTTGCACCTCCCAGGACTGTGCACACCTGGCCCAGTGGGTGCGCACATGTGTGAGTGGGCTCACCTGGCCCTGGGAAGTGGGCATAAAAGGATGCCATCACCCTGTGAGAGGGGAGAAAGGAGCACTGGGGAGGCTGCTAAGAGGACAGAGCACAGTGAGGTGGATTTTGGAGGCACTTGAGAGAGGGACTCAAGTGGCTGTTTCTTTGCTACCTATTTCCCTCCTGCTTATTATTGAAAAGTCTGAAGATAATTCCATTCTAAGACCGCCAGCATTCTTTAGTTGCCAGAGCCGATGATGAACTTCCCCATACTGGGGTGGTTGCAGAACAGTACTGTTGGCAGGTGCTTCTGGTTTGGTGCTGCCTGAGTTGGAATCCATTTCTGCTCAAATAAACTCTTACCATTTTTAATAGGTCTCTGTTTATTTTTTAAGAGGTTTCCTGGAAACTCGCTTGCACTGTGACTTCTCAGTGGAGTGTCTACCTGTTGGATTAAGGTTTTGCAGAGGTTAAGTGTTGAATGTATCATTCTACACAGTGAGTAGCTGATGAGTGCTTGCCAAGTGCCAGAGGCTTCTGCAGTCAGGCTATTGGCTATTGTGGCTATTGTGACAGTGAACAAAGCAGACAAGACCTTTCTTCCCCAGGGAGAGACAGATTATAGTCTCATAGATAAATCAAAGATAGAAGGAGATTTGTTGGTGACATGTACTGTCAAATTAATGAGAAGAGGGGCAGTGGGAGGAGCTAGAGTCATGGTGGGGGGGTCTGTAATCTTGACAGCAGAACTGGGAAGGTACCAGAAGCACTGATGTTGGCACAAGAGAAGGAAGTGAGGGAATTCACTGTTCAGAGGAGTATTGACAGGAACAGAGCTATGACGTGAAGCAGCTAGAGTAGCAGATCTTGACCAAAAAACCCATGCTGTGATGGTAAGGGCAGAAGGTGTCAACCCCTCCCCATACTCAGCCCCATTACAAGCTTTCTCTCCTCAGACACTTACCCCTCATCATCCTCACAGCAGAGCTAAAGCAGTAGCATATTCACCACAGACCCAAGTCTGTACCCAAATCAGAACATGAGACCCAGTCCCAATGGGATGGTGTTAGGAGTGGGGTCCCTTAAGAGATGTTCAAATCATGTGGGTGGAGCCCCCAATCCAATCACTGCCCTTATAAAGGAGATCACAGAGATTTCCCCTTCCCTCTGACAGGTGGAGATGATAAAAAGACCTGGCAAGTAGCAGGGAGACCTCTCCTCACAGCATGTGAACCTGCTAGACTTAAGTTTGGGCTTTGCAGCCAGCAGTGTGAGGAATAAATGCCTGTTGTTTGTGATGCCCCCAGTCTCTGATGCTTCATGACAGTGGCTGGATGGCCACGACAGTGGGTGGGATGGTGCTCTTGCTGGGCCTGGGCCAACTCCTAGGAAGGGGCAGGGACCTCAAGAACATGGCCATTTGCAGAATAGATTACTTAAAGAACTTCAGTAGCACAGCCAGCCCCAGGTTTTCCTGTTGGTTTTCCTGAGTCCCAGACTTGAAACCAGAAAGAGCAAGGTTTTCTGGTCTTCTGACACCAGCCCCAGCAGAAGCTCTGGGGACACATAAGGACACCTCAGCAATCTGAAGACAGAGTTGCTGCTGCAGCCAGACTAACAGACATGTGGCCACCCTCTAGCCCTCTGGCTGGAACAGGTACCTTCTTCCCCTTGGGGAGGAGAGGCGGGAGAACTGTGGTCTTGGTGGGATGGGCTGTGAGACAGTGAAACTGGGTGCCCCTCCCCCACTCTTGGGGGCTTGGCAGTTAAAAACTGGTGAGGAAGCAGCTAGGAGAGGAGTTGGACGAGAAGCAGAGAGAGGAGGTGTGGGACCATGTGAATCTGAGAGCGCAGAGGTTTTGGCACCTGGAGAAGGACACAGGAGCAGAACCTTCTGGGGCACTTCAAGCATTGGGCCCTGAAGGGAGAAGCTGTGTGAGAGTGAAGGAGAGGCACCAGGAGAAAGTGCTGAGCCAGTATGCAACCCAGAGAGACCCTCGAGTACCTACCTCTGAGGTTTGGAGGGGCAAAGGGGCATTATTTTGAACTGTGTTTAGAACTGTTGGACTAAAGGGTGACAGGAGTAAGATAACTGGCCATTTGTGGCTTTAAAAAGAAACTTTTCATTTTCTTGGTTAACTTTCCTTGTTAATAGTTTTCTTGGCTATCTTTCCTTGTTAATAAAATCTCTTGTCAAACTGCATTTTGAGTGGCAACTGTTATGCACAGGTGATACAGATCTGTGACTTGTGAGTTGGAGACTTTCCCGTTCTTTTCAATCCGATTTCAGTTTGGTACCCCAGGTGGGACAAATCACCCATGGTTGACCAGCCCAAGGATAATTTACCTTGCGTTGGTCATCTTATAGCAGAAAGCAGTTATGACATTGGTTTAAAATGCTTTAGTAAAAAGTAGTCATGGGCTTAAAATGAACAATATTTGTAATGTGCCTTGCGTTGGTCATCTTATAGCGGAAAGCAGTTATGACATTGGTTTAAAATGCTTTAGTAAAAAGTAGTCATGGGCTTAAAATGAACAATATTTGTAATGTGCCTATCGCTTTGGATAGTAGTCATGTGTTTAAAATCAGTGAACTTTGCAATGTTCCATTTACTTTGGATTCTGTGGCTATGCAGTGAAAAACCCTGCATGCATTTTGGCTATGTATTCATAGAAAAGTACTTGCCTATGTCAGTATGTACATTAGTTGGTTAAAAGAAAAGTGAAAATCCTGGTATAACACTACCAGAGCAAATCCAGTATGTACATAAAAAGCCAGGTTTGCAGAGTTTGGAAGTTCAGAAAACAAAATAGACTATTCAGTATAGATTGAATGTTTATGCGGCCATGACAGTCTAAATATGGTTGGGGACCCTTTGTGGTTCCACAGAGCTAAATGGCTTGGATTTTCCCTCTTGGATACTTACTTATTGTTGGGTACGTTGAAAATGCCATAACCTGGTGATATTGTATTTGGATACTTTGCCTGATTTTATTGTATAATGGATATATGCTTTGATAACTGCTGTAGCTGGTATTAATGCAATGACATGTTTGATAATGTTGTTATATGTGGAGATAATGAAGGTATAGGATTATTTTGGACCAATAAAGATATGTTGGGTTTAAAAACGAAGATGGGGGAATGAGTTAAAAATTCCTGGCTGTTAAAAACTGGCAGAGGAAGCAACTGGAAGAGGATTTTGCACGAGAAGCAGAACCACATGAAGCTGAGAGCAGAGAGGTTTTGGCACCTGGAGAAGGATGTGGGAGCGGAGTCTTCCAGAGAGGAGAGAAGAAAATGGCAGACAGGTAAAGAGTACCCCGAATGACCAGGCTGGGCAGAAGCCCCCTGGAAGAGTGAGCTGGTGGTAGCGAGGAGTCATGGTGGCCAGCAGAAGAGTGGCCAGTGTGGAGAATGTGATGTCTTAGCAAGGTGGCCTGAAAAGTAGGTACCTGGCAATGGCCAGGAATTTGGAAAGCTGATTTGTGCATCAGCAGTTGTGGAAGAAGTTTGAAGCACCTTGAAGAAGCGGAGTGGCTCAGGATACTGGAGAGAAAAGAGGAAAAGAGAAGATGCCAGAGAAAGACTGGACTGCAGAGTGCCAACCTCTGAGGTTTGGATGGGCAAAGGGCACCATCTTGGACTGTGTCTTTGGGACCTTTGGGACTGAGAATGGTGACTGGGGTAAGATAACTGCCACTTGTGGTTTTAAGGACTTTTCATTTTCCCTGTTGAACTCAACTTGTTAATAAAATCCCTTGTTAAACTGCATTTTGAGTGGCAACTGCTATGCGCGGGTGACACAGACCTGGGGCTTATAAGTTGGAGGCTTTCCCCGCCTTTCCAGCCCAATTTCAACAGTATGGTTAGAAAGGGACAAGAGTGGGGAGCAGGAAGTATGCTGCTGCCAGGGCCTGGGCAGGGATGAGCCTAGAGTGCCCAGGACAGTTCCAGCTTTGGGTTGACTCTTCCCTCCAGGCCAGGGAGGCAGAAGCAGCCCAGTCTGGGAGAGCCAGATCCTGGGCTTCACCCTCATCCTGACCAGTGCCTCTCATAGGTGACCTGCTGAGCTGAGCTTAACACCACCATCCATGTCACTTGCTTCAGGAACCTGAGGGAGGGGAGACGTGTCTGTGAAGCTTCCTTCCAGACAAGGTTTCCCTTATTTGACTTTCAGAGGAGATTGCTCAGGGCTCACGTAAGCCCAGATCCCTTTCCTGGATGTCCATGATTCTTGGGGTCCCCACTCTTCTTGGCACCCTCACTCATTCATTCCTGCTCCCACTAAGGCCCCATCTTCACCTGCCTCTGGAACCACGGGCCTCACTGTGACTGACCCCCCCGAAGATGAGGTCCCCTCACCTGTACTACCCGAGACACTGTGCTGGTCTCCTGGGATGTTTCCCCCAGGGTCAGGTAGAGAGGGTCCCAGAACTTTACACAGAATGTCTCTGTTTCTGCAGATTGATGAGTTATCCCTCACAAGGCATTTCCTGTTTATGGCTCAGCTTCTGTTTCTAAACCTCTTCCTCCTCAAATCTCTCATTTAGACTCCAAGTTGCTTCTCTGGTCACTAAAAAACTGACAGTTCCTAAATGGCCATTACTTTGCTAGACAGGATGGTTTCATATTCTCTTCCTCATTGCTCACCACCTGGTCTGGCCCGGGATGTCCTGCCTCGTGACCCATGTGCCATTCAAGCATTTTCTTGGACAGTTGGGTCATCCACCTTGGAAAGAAAGGCTGAACCCTCATGGAGGACACACAAGTGTTGCAGTCACCACTTTTCATTTTATGGCTTTAGCAAATATTCATAAAATAGAATGTGCTCTCATGCAGACTGGTAATGTACAGAAAGTAGAAGTCTTAAGAATGTTCTAGAAAGAACCGGGTGCTGGCTCTCAGGAACCAAAAGAGAAGGGAGGAATCCAGGTATTGAGGGGTTGGATGGAAGGATGGGAGGCACCTGGGTCGGACAAGGGGAGTAAGTGGCTTAAGCCAGCTTCCACTGCCCAGTGGTAGCTCTGTGAGGACAGAGGCAGTCTCCCTTTTTGAGGCAGGAGGCAGGGCCTGAGCTAGAAGAAATTCCACTTGACCTCCGGGAAAGTTGTGCTGGGAGCCGAGAGCCCTAAGACCAAGCCCCATGTTTGAATCAAGCCTGCCTTGTTTCAGCCCTCCAACCACAGCCCTATCCAATGCCCTGATCTCCCATTCCACTTCCAGCTTCTTTTGTGCCCAAAGGGACCAGTGAGAGAAAGCAAAAGTGGGTGGAGGTTTGGTGAGGGAGCCTGTCTCCCTGAGGGCAGTCAGCAGGAGAGCTGACCCTCAGAGTGCTGTGTGGGTGGTAAGCACCCCAGTTTCATTGGTTGACCTTCCTGTAGCACAGTCTTCTGGACGCATGGGCAGAAAGGGCATCATGTGAACTTGGAGATGACCCTGAAGGATGTCTACCAACAGGAGGGCTTGCTGGTTCTGTTTTCTTTTTCTTGTTTGCTTTCAAATAACAGAAAAATCAACAGATGCTCTGGGCAGATGATTCCTCCCGAACATTTAGCAAAATATCAAGTAGACTGTACAGGTCCAACAGTCTCCTCAGCTCTGCAGTCAGTCCAGAGGGGCTGGGGAGATGGGGGTGGGGGTCAGAACTTCGGTTTCTCTCTATCCAGGGAGTAGGTGTGCCTGGCCCACCTCCATCCCAAACATCTTAGGTTCATCCTAGGGACACCCCAGTTTCACTTGAGGACATTCAGGACAGATGAAGTCTCCATACATGCTCAGTCATTAGTGTTATCAGTGAAAATCTTTTGTATCTATACCACCTATTTATATATCTTTACACACACACCTTCCAGTTTACATATATATTCTAATATAATTCCTATGTATGCATCTGTATGTGTACATGTACAATATGCATACATATTAAAGTACTACTTTTTATGTTAGGTGTAAAAATACAAGTTAAAATTGTAAAAATTTATTAATTAGTAAATACGTAGCACATATGAACAGATAATTCACCAAGGCTATCCAAAAGTCCAAAAGACATGTGAAAAAAAAAAGTTCATCATCACTTCTAATAAGAGAGAGGCAAATTAAAACTACAGTGAGATACTATCTCACACTATGAATGGAACATATTAAAAAGACTCCCAACAACAAGTGTTGGAGAGGATGCAGAGAAAAAGGAACCCTACTACACTGTTAGTGGGAATGTTGACTGGTGCAACGATTATGGAAAAAATATGAATTTACCTTAAAAAATGAAAAAACTGTATAAGCCAGCATTCCACTCTTGCACATATGAGACCATCAACAGAAACCCCATATGGTCCACCTGTTCATTAACAATATTATTTATAATGCCAGGACATTGAACAGCCTAAATGCCCATCAACAATAAGCTCAATAAGATATGGCCTGTACATACCATGGAGTATTATACAACCATAATGAAAAATGAAATTCAGTCATTCTCAATGGTGGGAATGTGAGAGAAGTATGTACAGCAAAGTAAGTTAAAATGATTAGAACAAATTGGGCATTTACAAAGCAGACAATTTTGATAACAAAAAACAAAAAAACACCAGGGTACCTCAATCAACATTCCTTGAGGTTAAAGGAATGAGGGGTAGAGACAAGGGGACACAGAGGAGGAAGGTGAGGGGGAAAAATTCCAAAAGAAATTCCCCCAGCGGAAGGAAGCTTAGAGGAGGAAAATAAGAGGATGACTTATTCATCCTCTCTGCTCTCCTAGTTTTTTTCTAAAATTCTGGGGGACAGCCCATTATGCTGGCAGACAACTGCATGGTACAATACTACACTGTGTGTTTGTGAGTTGCTAGGGGAATGGGTCGTAAAATTTTTCATCACAGAACAAAAATGATAATGGAAATGATGGCTGTTAACTGAACTTATTAGGATAATCATTTGCAACATATACAAACATTAAATATAACCTTCTACCAACACAGAGCTATGTGTCAATTAAAACTAATAAAACAAAGGGAGAGACACGGTTAAAATGATAAATATTATGTTCATTCTACCACAATACAACATTTTCCAAAAATAAAAAAATCAGATTATTGCCACTAATGGCCAAGCTATCTCAACAGAAGCACAGCTAGAACCAAGCAGGAGCTCATGGTGTCTCTGGGCAGTGGACACACTACCCAGTGTGCCTTGAGACCAACAACATGACACCAGTTTTGGGGGGAGTGGGGGAATCAAGTATCAAGAATGGGGCTGCAAAAAACCAAGTATCATAATATATTGATTGATAATGAGGGAGGAGAAAAACACAAATCTTCCCTCCAGTGAGACAAAGGAAGTCATAGTTTTGGGAGTATTCTGGGGTTTGGACAGAGGAGTGAAGTTTTACTGGTCAAGAAATGCAAAGAAATGTGGACTTGGCTGAAGTTGTTTAGTTACAAGGCTGTCATACATGGAGAAGTACGAAGAGGTGTCCCTTCAGATCACTAGAGCTGCTATTTTGTTATTTCTGTTGGGGGTCCCTCACCTCTGGATAGCACCTCCACCCCAACACACACACACACACACACACACACACACACACACACACACACGTGCAGATTTCTGATGCCAGCTGGTTGAGCACAAGGTCCGTCACTGCTGTGCGTATCATTTACAGACAGACTTTTGCTGTCTCTCTGAAACAAGGTTCAGAAAAAAAGGAAAGTTAGATGAATTTCATGTAGCCTAGGAAAGTGGTGAGTCTAATCTCAGAAGGAGCACCCATCCAGTGGGTCTCTGTCCCACTCGGGCCCTTGGTTCTCAGACACAGGCCTGCTTTGACATGGATGTGACCTTGAAGGTTCCCAGAGGCATTTGAGTCTGCTGACCCTGCTTTGTGACCTTTAGATACAACCAGCTGGCCAGGCAAGTCAACAGGACAGGGCTCATCATAACAATGAATTTCATAGTGTCCCAAGAAATTTCATTCTTAAAATGTGTAAAAGATTAGTCTAGTCCAGTGTTTCTGTTCACATTTTGTGACCCATCAAAGGCTCATGAAATCTATTTTTGGATCAGAGTCATTAAAAAAAAAAAAGAGGGTGGGGGGATAGGACAGGTTAGAAAATACCAGACTCTGTTGCAAAAGTAAGCATTGCTTTGTAAAACATTTAATGCAGTTACTTATATGCCTGCATACATGTGTGCTGGGTTGTGATGTAAATATATGTTCTCCTGTGGGTCTCTTAATCTCTTGCCCTCTGTGTAATGTCCCCCAGTTCAAAACAGATGAAAAGGGCAGGGGTGAGTGTACAGGGGAGTTGACAGGGGCTGGTCTTGCCTGTGCCTCAACTCTGGTTGAGGCACCTTCTGGTTCTGGCCAGCACCTTCCACATGGGACTGGAGTGATCCTGTCCGGAATGACTACCCCGGCCCCTCATTCTCAAGGTCTCATTCCTCTGGCAATGCAATGAATAAAAAGTCTTCTTTTGCAAAGTGAGATCTACAACCTGTGGTGGGTTTTCACCAGCCTTCTCCATGGACCGGCCGGATTGCATGTCCTCCATCAGCGTGTTTTGCTGCTTGAAAATGTTCTAGCAAATTTCAGCAGTAAAGGATTTAGGTTTCTTCAACAAGTAGTGGAGAGGATGTGCAGAGAAGGGAACCTTTAAACACTGTTGGAGGGATCATAAATTGGTGCAGCCACTGTGAAAGGCAGTTTGAACAGAGTCCTCCAAAAATTAAAAATAGAAATTCCATGTGCTCCAGTTGTCCTACTTCTGGTTATTAATCTGAAAAAATACAAAAAAACTGATTCAAAGAGATAATAGATTCCCCCGTTTATTGCAGCATTATTTACAATAGCCAAGAGCCAAAACAACCAATTTTACCCATCAGGAGATGACTAAATAAAGGAGCCTTGGTTGGTATACAGGATGGAATGCTATTCAATTATAAAAAGATGAAACCTTGCCATTTGTAACAATAGGAATGGACCTAGAAGGCATTAAACTCAGTGAAGTGAGATGGAGAAAAACAAATACTGTACAATTTCACTCATGTGTTGTATATAGAGAAAATAGGTTACCTGAAGAAAAAAAGTAAACTTTTGGAAAGCAAAATAAACAGACTTTTTGTCGTTTATTTTGGGATCTCTTGGGCACATTTTTGATGTTGTGTTCCCTAGAAAGTGCTTTGGGAGATGCATAGTTAGAGGTTAAACTCCAAGGCTCCTAAAAGTCTGAGACAAGTTTAGACGAGGATCTTGAAATCAAGACCCTAGAACCCCCACTATGATAAGGGATCCCTCCTTCCTACATGCCTCCACATCATTCAGTGGAGGCACGAGATCACTGGACACTGATTCAGCCCTGGGAAGGTATACCATCTGCAAGGGTTTAGGGTGAGGACATATATAGCTATGACACATTAACAGGCATCCTGTTTCTGTGGAGGGGACAGGTTAGAGAGAGCCCCCAGCTGACAGGACCCATCCTGACATACCAGTGACATCTGAGTTAGGCTTAGATGCTGGGTGATACAGATTCATGCAGAATGGGGCTTAGTATGGTATTGGGGTGGGGTCAGCTTGGGGGGTCTGGGGAGGAGAGTCTGAGCAAGCAGGGGAGGGAGAGGGGCCACCAAGTCCTCTGGAAGGAACTTTGAGCCTGCTTTGGAAGCAGGATCTGAAGAGAGGGAAGAAAACAGCTAGATGGGAGTCTCAAACAGGGGTTCCAGGCTCTTTGTGAAAGCAGCCATGGATGGTTTGGGGGGCAGCGAGAAGATGTCCATCTTTGACCAAGATATGCAGGTGTGGGGGGTTCCCGCGCTATTACAAGATAACCTGAAACTCCTGCTCCCAGGGGTCCTGGATGCTATGCCTGGTTACTTGGGCTCCTTGTGACAGAAGGCCTGCAGAGAGGCCAGAATGGAGCCCCAACCTCATGTAGAATGCTCCCAGGGCTCCTGAGGCTCCCATGGTTCCTGCATGATGTGGGGACACCAACACCCCTGCCAGCCACTTTCTTTCTGGGGTCCACCTGTGAAGAGGAGCAGAACCTGAGACCACTCCTCTCATGAGCAGAAGCCCATGCAGGAACAGTGGGCTCACTGGCAGCTTGCCCTGTGGTGGTAGGGGGGGGTGACTGTGGGGGGGGCAGAGCAGGGTGTTGTGTCTCCACCTGCCTTCAGTCAGAGCAGCTGCCTTGCAGAACCACATTTTATGCCAAGAGCCATTTTATTCCCCCAAGCCCAGGCTGCTCTGCCCATCACCGGGGCATCTCCATTTTAGGGCTTCTTTGGTCAAGAGTCTAGCTCAGAGAGGCAACTGGTCAGAATAGCTGCAGCCCATCTCCTTGGAAGGCCCTGGACAGGCAGAGGGTTGTGCCAGGTATCATCCCTTGACTCTCAAGAGAGGCCACCCTCATTCCCTCTGACTCCTAGACACTGGCACTTGAAAGGCACCCTTAGAGATCCTCCAGTCTGGCTCCTTGCCTTGAAGGAGGACACATCAAAACCACCAGCTGGCAGGGTACATCAGCCAAGCAGGAGGCAGATGGAGCTTGAGGAGGTGGGGACAAGGTGTCCAGTCCAGGGAGTAGGGACTGGCCTTGGCACCTGCCTCTGGTTGAGCCCCCAGCTGGAAGAACAGGGGCAGAAGCTGGGGCTCAGGGCTGGGTTTCACTGCTTCCCTTGCAGACGAGCACTGTGCGAGGAGCCCACTTATAGAAAGCCCATGGGATTCGAAATCAGGTAGATCTCAAATCTGGGAGGTTTGTCCCCCTAAGGTCTAAACCCCTGTAAGCAGACCTTGCTGAAAACTCTAGTGTTGTTTTTTCAGTCAGAAAACACACCGCAAAGGTAAGGACAATATTCTAGAATTTGATTCTTAATTGGTGAGATGATTATTTGCCTGTCAAATCTCCCCAGGCCGGTAATAACTGTGAAATCGCCTCCAACGTTTCATCGCCCAACTGTCTCCTCACCCAGCATCTACTGAGAAAGGAGAACAAGATCTAAATTTGTTTCTCATATACTTTTCGTCCCTAATGGGCCCTGGCTTAGCGGAACCCAGATTCCAAGTGGGAGAGGAGCAAACTTTATCATCAGTTTGCAAAAGCAAAGTGGGTACCCAGGCCGCCCAACCCACAGAGAGGTCCGGTGGGGGAGGGCCAGACGTTCCTGCTGGAAGGGTCCTGAGCCCTAGAGATAGTGGGTCTCCGAGGTCCGGCACCCCTGTCTGGACACCCAGACTCAGGAGAATGGCTAGACCCAAAGCACATTCCAGAAGAGTGGTGTATTACTCCTTTACAGTCTGTCTGAGTCCCTGGGAATTAAAATTGGGGTGCCCCATGCATATCTCTGATCCAGGCATAGGACTCCAACTGAGGGTTTCTCTTTGAAGTGGGGTTAGCAACTGCTAATTTCAACTCACATTTAGGGTCATGTCCAGATTGCAACTCAGTTTCCCCATTTGCCAGCTGGATGGACTGGTGGGTACCCTTGTTCGCTGAGCCTCTGTGTTTTGTTTGTACAACGGGGTTCATAGGAGCCAGAACTGAAAGGGTGCACCGGAGGCCCGCGCGGGTGCAGGTGCCCCTACTAGAGGGCACGGCGCTCTGCTGCTGCCCAGAGCCCGCCCAAAGCCCAGCTCCCGTGTCTGCCAGGGCAGCGCGGTGGGGGCAGCTGTGGGAAACCCTGTACCTCCTCATGGGATTCTTCCCTGGGTCTAGTCTCTTTCTAAAGTGAGAGAAACAGATCCACGATCTGGGAAGCCCAGAAAGGCACCGTCTGGGAAGCTTCCTCACCCCCCTGACAAGTGTGAATTGTCGCTGGACAGGTTCCCACTGTCAGGAAATGTGTCCAGAGCCTCTGATCTGGAGATGGGCTGAGTGGGAAACCCAGGACCTGGATTGGGCAGCTTCCAGCAGTGCTTGAAGGGCAGGCACTGGTAGTGAATGGGTTTGTCAGAGGATGAAGGTCAGAGGGTGTAGGTGTTCCCAAATTTTGCTGCACAGTGGAACCCCTAGAAGACCTTAGAAGCTCCTGCTGCTGGGTCCCACTCCCTGGGCTGATACTTTACAGGTCCATGGTTTGGCCTGGAGAGCAGAACTTACATGGCTGACCCCTGGCCGAGCCCAGCGATGCAGAGAGCAGGGAACCTGGAGGTTAGAAGGATGAGGGAGGGGTTGGCAGCATCTGGCAGGCTTCTAGACTCAAGGACACCCACATGTGCAGGGGACAAATTAAGGCCAGCTTCTGGGCTGGGGTAGAGGACCACAGCCAGGGATTGATGATTGATGGCCCTCTCTCTGGGGTTTGGTCCAGCCTCAAAGGGAGACCTGTTCTTCATCTTTGGGTTTCCCAAGCACCCTGTAGCACCCTGTGGAAAGCCCCCAAGCTCTTGCATCATCTGTGGTTGTCTGATGCTTAATCTGTCTCCTCCAGCCAGCAGGGAGGCTCTGGAAGACAGATCACATCACATCCAGTACCAGCATCTTGTCTACCATGGCCTGGCCCCTGGTGGGGTGGGGGTGGGGCAATCACCTTTGGGCTGACCTTTTAGGTGCCCCACCACCACCACCACCGACAAGTGGCCCCCGTGCATGAGCTGCCACTGAGCTTGTGTCAGGAATTTCAAAAAAGAAAGATGCCTGGGGTTTGGTGAGGCCCAAGACCCTCTCAGGTTTCTGAATGAAACCTTTCTTTAAACCTTTCTTTCATTAAAAAAAAAAAAATAGGGATTTCTAGTTGCCAACTGGGAATAAGGAGACATGAAACCACACTTAGGTTTCACTGGGTGGTTTCTTGTGTTTTTTTGGTTTGTGCTCATGAGCCATTAATTGCCATGTGGAGAGCGAGGGTGACGTGAGCAGACTCCTGTTTGGGAGGGGAGGGAGTGGGAAGAAAAGGCTCCATGAGCTGCTTTTCTGAGTATGAGTTTAGTCTGTCAGCTCTGACCTTTCCTTCCAACTCAAAGCCTATTCAACAAAACCTTGACATTTAAACAGGCAGCGCATCCAGCCCACATCTCGCTTCCCGGGCCGACCACCCTTCTGATCCGTCTTCCTTCAGAGCCGCAGCCAAAAGCATCGTTTACCATTTCTGCCACTTCTGTGCCCAAGCTTTCTGGAAAATACAGGGAGACAGAAGATGGAAAGGCGAAGGCGTCTGCTGGCCCGAGTCCGTGCCCTCTGCGCTCCGCTCTGCGGTGGGGTCACCTGCTCTGTGCACAGCTTCTCTCGCCTTGGAAGGGAGAGGGCCGCAGGTGTCAGGAGTGTAATGAGACAGGTGGAAACCCACTCCACGCACCTATTTTTAGTTCTGAGTCTATTTAAGTGCGAGTGATAACTTCAAGGTAACTGGCAGGAGAAAATGAGTCTGTTTGCACAGTAATTGTTTTGCCCAAAAAAGGAACGATGAACCTTAAGGCGTTCCAAAGGCTGATTGAAGGGGAAATCAAGAGTTTCAGTTGAGAAGATCCCTTGGAAGAAAGCAGGGAAGCCAGAGTCAGTGAGGAAGGAGATGAGTGTTGGCCTTGGCCTCAGGGTGAGCCCCGGATGCTTGCTTTCTCTTCCTCTTTCCTGCCATGTCCGCAGGGTTCTCAGTGAGCCTGGAGGGAACAGTCCATGACAGAGCTTCCCAGCCTGCATCTAGACCAGTCAGGAAATCCTGAACCCAGAAACCTCCCTGCCAGCCCCTGCCCGCCCCTTTCTGCATCCCTGCCTCTCAGTGATACCATCGCTCTCCTCTGTACCCTCATCTTCCTCCTCTCCTTGCTATGGTCTCCATGGTGTGTTGCTTGACTAAGTTCTTGCCAAGACTCCACTTTCTAAACCCAGCATCTGTCCCACAATCATCCCCTTTCTGGAAGACCTGCTCCAGAGGCAGGCTGATACCCACTGGGCCCCATTCCACTGGCCCTCCTTTGGGCTCCTAGCAGAAGAACAGCAAGAAGCAGATCTGCTTGCCCTCATGTGCCTCCCTCAGCCTAGTATCCTGCCTGGCACTGAGCAGGGCCTCAGAAAATGTGTTGAAGGAGTTTCCCACATTCAGTGGGCACCATTCTCCCATCTCTGCTCATGCTGCTGTATGGGTGTGTGGAATTCTCTTGCCTGGTATCCAGGAGGGAAACAGAGGCACACAGTGGGGGTCATGGCCTTCATACTGACACTGGCCGTGCAAAGGCAGAAGCACTGGCCCCTGAGCTTGGTTGCATTGAATGTCTACTGTGGGCAAAACACTCTGGTGAGTTCTGAAGAAAGTAAGTTCCCAAGCCACCAGCGGTCACCAGTGACAGGGAAGAGCAGGAGTGAGAGGGAGCAAGGGGGGGGAGGCACAGAGGCTCCTCAGGGGCAGAGGAGGATGGTGTGGGGATGGGGGAGGTGGCTGTGTTGCCTTCGGCTTCCTCCACAGCTCTAGCAGCTTGCTGCCCACCCCTAGGCATTGCTTCTTTTCAGGCATCACAGTTGACAGACAGCCTTTCACCTTGACATGCCGTGATGGGAGTGAGTGCAGCCAGAACATGCCCTAGGACTCAGAATGTGCTCAAAGCACACAGCTTCCCCTCCAGCCCACTCCAGGCTGCAGTGCCAGGGGAGGGCATTGAACAAGCCCTGGTGCACCCCTGAGTCAGGCAAGAATGCAGGAGAAACGGAAATCTGGAGATCTGAGGCTGAGCAAAGCAGGATGCAGTCGGCTTATCCTTTGATATTTTCTGCCTGACAGGAACAGATACTGTCACCACCCCTTGTTTAGAAGCAGGGCTTAGTAATAATAAGCATCATGTAGAGAATTGCTGCGAGGACTAGTGAGGTGACCCATGACCCGACCCGGGTTTGGGAGGTGCCAGGCAGCAGCAAGCCCCCAGGCCTGTTGCCTTGGTCATTATCATCATCTTTAACTCCCCTATCCTTCCTGCCATTGAGTATTCCCATCCACAGTCTGAGAGGCCACCAAGGTTTCCCAGTCCCTAGCTTTCCTTCTGGGTAAAGCCACCTCCATTATTTCTGCTTTCAACTCAATTTAATGAAAACAATGTCCTGTTCTTGCTAGTGTATTTTTCCTTTGAGAAAAAAATTCAGGAAAGTTGGTGAAGGCTTGGGGACCACATTATATTTCAAGCAATTTAAAAAGGAGGGATGTTATTTGAAAAATATGGACAATGGGCAGGTAATGGGCTTCCCATTCAGAACAGGCTTCTGATCTGGCAGTAAGGGACCTGGCTTGAGGAAGGCAGGCAGGAGGATCACCAAAGCAGAGCCCCTAGAATGAGTCCAGCATACTCCATCTAACCCCTCTAACTCCCACCCTTTACCCCATCCCTCCATCTCCCCCTCACCCCGCACCACTGATAACCCCTTCCTTTCTTTTTAGGGAAAGAATAATTTTAAAGCAAAATACTTCCTTTTAAAGAAAGCTCTAAAATCACTGGAAGAGCAGGTTCTGATTCTGAACAACTTGCATTTTAAGGCCATGAGAAGAACAAAACTTGAAACTACAAATTTTCAGAAGATAAATGTTAACAACTGATGACAACAGCACCTCCAGCTTCGGGGAATAGCTGTCATTTGTGAAGATAATGATAAAGTAACACGGCTTTTCAGGAGGGAACTACATTTCCCACATTTAATATGCTGAGGAATTTAACATCCTTCATCCTTTAGCCAGGATCACATTTGTCTAAGTGGGTAGATTAGACCAGGCCTGCTTGGCAAGTGGGGCCCCCCAGTCCACACCAACTTGTTGTAATATCAGAAAGTGGTCTTTCCCGCCCTGGAAAAAATTGGTATAAAAGGAACATACCTCAACATAATAAAAGCTATATACAACAGACCCACAGCAAATATCATCCTCAATGGGGAAAAACTGAGACCATTCCAATTAAAACCCGGAACCAGGCAAGGATGCCCACTCTCTCCACTCCTTTTCAACATAGTTCTGGAAGTCCTAGCTAGGGCAATAAGACAAGAGAAAGACATAAAAGGAATCCGAATAGGGAATGAAGAAATAAAGTTATCATTATACGTGGATGATATGATTCTCTATGTAGAGAACCCAGAAAAATCAACAGAAAAACTGATTGAAAT